>CAKAOI010030250.1:0-62924 GCA_916701655.1 Sebastiscus albofasciatus | reverse complement strand
CCCACGCCGCCCCTCCCCCCTCCACCACTTTTATAAGTATAGAAGTATTGTACACAGGAAAACAACAGAAACGGGCTATAGACAAAGTGAGAGAAAGAGCAGTGGTGGCATTTTGTATGCGTGGTGTGTATTTTAGCGTTAAAAATACTCCTACTCTGCACCTTCATTCATCGTACCTCCTTTCTGCCTCTCTCCCGCTCATTTCGAGGTGTTCCATGACAGTACCCATTTGATTTTCTTCAGTCAGCATATGGATGGCACCATTACTCCTTACAACATCTCTTCACGCCAGCCAGGCCATTTTGCTGATCTGCACAGTACATAGCATCATCCGACTTCCCCCCATCTCCCGTTCCCCCCTCCCCTCCCCATCTCCCGCTCCTTTCCCGCCCCCCAAACCAATTACCAGTTATCACCAAGGAGGAGGCTGTTCATCCATTAGTTATTCATCCACCCAAGTGCAGCTTTTACTCTAATTCGATTTTCTCCCTCCATTTTACATTAAAACTCACTCCAAGATGGCAAGATCTTAAAAGTTAAGCACAGAGATTAACTGCACATCTCTAAATCTCTTTAACAAATATACCCTGCATGTACCATTAACCTTGAACAAGCTGATTAACTTAGCACTCCGTTTCCCTCACCAGTCCCAAATCATATTTAGCAGAATTCTATAATCCAGCCAAAATAGGATAGTACAATTATCTCGCATTCAAGTGTAATCTGTTAGTGATGAAGATGGAACGCCGTATTGATTTAATTTCATGGGAAAGTGATCCTGAGCAGAACAGGAGGATATTATTACACAGAGCATCTGACAAAAGGGGCCAAGAACAATAAGAAATCTGATGAAATGTTTACCCAACAATCTTTCATGTGCAGCATCGTGAGCATCGCTTTATGCTTTTGAGTCTGTGCCCTTTCCCCGTCCAATTTGTCTGCACACTAGTCTGTGTGTGTGTGTGTGTGTTTTGGTCATGCTGTGGGTGTCGGGCGGCCTGGACAAGCTGTTGCAAGTTTCAGCAGCAGCATTTCATTCATGCAATAACAGTGACCTACAAACAGTGTTTGGCAAGTTACTCGGCAGCTCACGCTACCGCAGTCTTGGAGAGGGAGGAGTGAGGTGAGGTGTAGATGTAAACAAATCCTACACTATACCTTTAAGCATATTTTGATGATTATCGGGATAATATTGTGAATTGCAATTATTTAGGCCAGGATAATCGGGACATGAAATTTTCAAATCATCCTACTTTGGAGTTACCCGGAGACGGATTTCTGATATCAACTCCTGGTAAACGGTTACTGGGTTTAGTAACTGTAATGTGATGTGACTGAATCATTAATGTGTTACTGCCCACAACACAGCAGACGAGGCCAAGTGTAAAGGAGGAAGTAGAGGAAATAGCAGTGGTAGTAGATGATGATGGGTTCCTAAACTGACTTACAGCCGCACTCTGCACTTCATCCTTGCCAACTGAGAAGGAGGCTGGGTCACGCTTCATCAACTCGTCTAACTGTATCTTTGGGGTACAACACATGCGCAGTAAAATCTGGTCTGCACTTGCCGAAATTGAGCCAATAGCAACGCACGACCGCAGCTTCCGTTACACTGCGCATGTGTTATACCCAATACCTCAAGAACCATGTCCGCCCGTGTTCCAGCCTCCTTTAATAGGCCTTGATTTCTAGTGTGACAATAAACGGGAGCCAAACTCTACCTGAAAAAAATACACAATCGGCCTTATTTCAAATTAACTTATTTCAAATGAATCGAACAATACATAAACGACCCGAACCTTGGCTAACGAACTGATCGCTTCAGATTTTTTACCTGAACCGTTCCATCTCTGAGTAGGGATGGTTATCGTGAGGATTTTATCTATACTAGCCTATTACTCTTATTGATACTCCTTACTGGTTTGGTTCTTTATTGATACTCTTATTGGTTCTTTTTCATTACTAAATATTAGTTTTTTTTAATGTATTATTTAAAACAAGAATAAAAACAGAACAGGATTAGAATTTGTTTATATTTTATATATAAATAAATAGAGCAGTAACAGTAGTGTTTAGAAAAGCAAAGTCACTGTTAAACTCATTAATATCTCACTGGATACTAATCTAAATGTCAATAAAATAAATAATATTCCTGCCATCACAATCCTGAGGGAAGTTGATAAAGAATGAAGAACACAGACCTCAGTCATTCATCCGGTCCTCTGTCTTCCTCCCTCTGCTGATGTGAATCACTGCCTGCAGGTAATGCTGGTAGAGAGGAGGAGGAGATGCTTTGTCTCAGCAGCAGATACGTTTACAAGAATTTGATACATTTTAAGATACATGGTAAACTAAGCTCAACAGTTAGAGAGCAGAGGAGATGCTGCAGCGTGGTAACACACTTGGAGCTTTCTTCACCTCCTCTGCTACTCAACACTTTTGACATTGAGTGTTCGAATAGTTTATAAGAAGATCTCTTCTCCCTTTTGTCCTTTTATAACAGTTGTCCTTGCACTGAGCGCTGACAGCAAGAGATTGGATAATAAACATATGTAAAAAGGTGGACCATGAATTTTAGAGCCGACTGAATGAGCTGATACACTTTAGGACGAGTTGCGTAATAAAGGGACTACTCCACAAGAGATTGGTGCTCAGCGAAGAAAATTGGCAGAATTCATCAAATGTTCTGCGAACATAAAACCTCAGCGGCAGCGTGTAGAGCCTTTAATGTGAAAAATAACCCAGGGGCCATGTGGAGTGTGTTTTATGTGGTTGCAGGGGTTAAAGGAGGCCTGTACATTGGTTCATGTAAAGATGTTTAGGGGATTGTCAGATTTCCCCAGTGGTACGCTCTCTCTCTCTCCCTCTCCCTCTCCCTCTCCCTCTCCCTCTCTCTCTCTCTCTCTCTCTCTCTCTCTCTCTCTCTCTCTCCGTCTCCCTCTCATGTCATTGCTTGAGTCGCTCAGACAGTAGCGCTGACTGTCTGGGAGTGATTTATGCAGTCATAAGGGCTGTACTGTAGCGGACCTTGGCCCGTATTTTATACTGACACTTATTATTGAAATGAGACATTTGGGTGTAAGGAGGAACCCAAGCCGTTTTCTAACCAAGAGGACGAGGTAGCAGTCATGCTCGCAGCCTTCCAGCATTTGGAATTACATCAGGGAGTATTTAATTCCATCTCTCTGCTGAATGTTCCCGTTCTCACTTGTATGTAGTTTTTTTTTATGTTTGAAAATGCAAATCGAGTTTCACGGGTTGAAAGACGGAATTGCAACACGTTGATGTTGAGCTGCAGCGTAGCGGCTGCTGTTCAGGTGCTCGGAGGTGCAGAAGAGGCAGACTGCTGCAGTCAGTCAGTCACCGTCCTCCGCTCTATTGTTGCATACATTCAGCTGGGAAAATCAACAAACAACAGAGTAGCGAAGTGAGAGGAGTTATTTTTGCCATTCAGGGTCCCGGAAGTATAAATCCAGTTCATTTTCAGCATAAACAACATGTTACATGATTGGCAGTTGGAGCATTTCTGAGGCTTGTGTGGACATTAATTATCAGTATGAAAGATGAGCCACTGCGTTTGAAAATATCTGGCTATTTGATAGTTATGAAAAAGCCAATGCTGCAGGTCTGTATACATAAACACTCAGCTGCGACATCCAAGTGGCGCTCCGGTGGCCTAAGGGGCTATAGGGCATGGAACATGAACTGTAACATCCCCAGTACAAGTTCCTCATCTCTTTCTCCCCTTATTTGCTGTCATTTCTCTACTAATAGAGGCATAACATGCTCACCATAAGACTACGACTTCCAAGGAGCATTTTGGTATGAAACGCCCAATCAGAAATTAAAAAATCTGCGGCTGCAGCTAGTTCATTAGAAATCTGGCAAAAGAAAAAGCTCCACATTCTAGGAAATATGCTCATTTGCTTTCTTGCCGAAGCTTAGATAAGAATATGGATACCGCTCTCATGTCCGTACACCTTCAAAGTTCACTAATTAACACATTACATCTGGTTTAATCCGCACAAGTGTGAAAACAAGTTGTGGTTTTTCATCATCCGGGGGACTTTTGTGTTTGTAGTTGAGAAATATTGATATCATTAAGAGAAAAACTGTGAAACGGGTGTTTTAATGAAATGTGTTTTAAAAAATACTACTACCCCCTTCAACTTCCCAACTCTATTTGCCCAAGCTATGTATCCACACAATGTCTTATCATGTCTCATCCACAGTGGGTTGACTTATCCATTATTCATTAGTTCTATCATAATTCCATCAGTGCTCAGTTGTGATGGTTGACCAGTAGTAGCAGTGGTCCCTCTTCTATCTCCAGAGCACAGCCCTAGTGGCCATGCTTCCTTTCCTCCCCCTTTGATGAACCTCCACCTCCTCTGGCCCTGTCACCATTCCTCAGTCTCTTCCAACTCTTTCATCTGAGGGCTCCACACAGCTGACTGGACTTTAACGCTGACGGGTTGCTTTTCCCCAAAAGATGAGGCGATAGAGCAGGCGTGTAATCGACGGCTGTAAGCGCTACACTCCCGAGGCTGGATGACCTACATGTTACACTTTCTCCATCTGCCCGCATACACTTAAACACCCCACAGGCTGCCACTCAAACCAGCAGGTGACGGCACACGGGAGACGTAGACTGTGTGTAACGGAAGCTCACTGCGTGTACAGATGTTAAGCACAACACCCAAGGTTACACTCGGTGGTTAAATAGCCTCCGATGTTCGTTCTGCTGCCGCTGAAAAGCCTTGTTTACTTGTCTGCGTAGCTGAAGTAGAAAGGATGACCTTCATTCAGTTCAGCGCAGTTCCAGTTCAACCAGGATACGAGTGAAGATGGACGCTTTCTCCTTGCGCGCAGCATAAACTCTATCAAATTAAAAACAAAAACATTTCATTAAGATTCAAAGTGCTACATGCAAGCCATAAAGCAATGTATGCAGTTAATTGGAAGGCATAAAAAAGCTAATGGACTATTAGAGTCTACTGCCTGGGGCCGCGTTTTCTCCTCGCAGAAGAAGTGCATCAATCACTTCCATCAGTAATCCCCCGCAAGCTGCCGGCAGTGTCTGCGCCGCGTGCCGTAGAAATGGTCCCTCAGCAGAAGCGGCATCACATGTGGCTGAAGTTGACATCTTAACAGATAAACTGGCCCCACTTTACTACCACTGTCACTACATTCTGCCCCTCGGTCTTTGGAGATATTGATGGGAGGCAGCAGTCGATGAGACAAAAGCACTGACGGAGGAGACGCCCGAGGTGTCGAGCTAAGCCGCTACGTGTTTGTTCTCTCTTGCTTGTCCTCGTACCTGGAGGACGCATGATAAGATGGGACACAGATGAGGGAATCTCGTGCTTTGCTGTAGGCGACTACGGGCTCGTGATTGTAAAAACAGTGACTTTTTCCATGAAGTTTTCAAGTAAGTCTTGTTTGTTTGCGCACAACCGCTCAGAACAGCTTAAAGTGACAGTGTGATATTTACTGAAGCAGAGACTTAAGGCACTCAGCTGCGTCACAAGTACACATTTTTTGAATGTCTGTGTCAATATGGGACTCTGCCACAGAGAAAATGAAAAGAAAAGAGGTTTCATCCTTTCGTTACACTCCACTAAGCTGGTTTACTGCATTTGTTGTGGGAAGGCTGGTGGTCGTCTCAGGGGCTTTGAATGAAAACACATTTCTCCTCTGGCTGCAGCTGCTGCATATCCATGTGCAAACAGCCAGCAGATGTGTCTTGGTCCAGCTACTCCATCCCAACGCCCAGCTCTTTCCAACTTCACTTTTTCCTGATCATATCCTGGACCCAGTTGTACAGTTAATGATCTCTCATGAATAATCCCCATTGTTTTGTTCCAGACCAGTAACATGTTGACTATGTGCATATGGAGCAGTTTTGGCCATGAAGCACTTGCAGCGCTGCTTTGGACTTGATAAACACTACAGCTGCTAAATAATTTGTTGCAAACAGATTTTGTTTACCACCGTGTGTTTATGAATGAATATGTATTTGCATACTTTGAAGAGGATAGTTTATGCGAGTGTGACTAAATCAAAATATGTGTGATGAAACTTTAAGAGGCTACAGCTTGTACTGAGCATAAAGGCAGTGAAAGTGGGAAGAAATGGTGTTTTAAAGAGGACCTATTATGCTCTATTTCAGGTGCATACTTGTCTCTACTAGAACATGTTTACATGCTTTACTTTTCTCATACCGACTGTGCTGCAGCACCTCTCTTCACCCTCTGTCTGAAACGCTCTGTTTGAGAAAAGTCTAGTCTGCTCTGATTGGTCAGCTGGCCCACTATCCCACTAACTAGCCACTATGCAATTGTGTTACTTGGTGACATCACCACGTTAAGGTAGAAAAGGCAGGATTTCAAGCAAGGCATTTCAGGCAATTCAGGAGCAGTATTTCTGTGAGGGAAAGTGGTGGCACAAGTCCACAGCCTCCGTCCTTTCCATGCTTCCTATTCATTGTCTATGTAAGCAGCCGTGCAATGCATTCTGGTAGCATGGCGGTGCGATTTGAGAGGCAGGGTATCACGTTGGCCGCTCCTCATTTGCCTAAATTTGAAGTCTAGGCTACTTTATGCAAATCGGGGGCGTCTGGCACGACTCGCCGCCTCTGGAAACTCCCCAGAAACGTTTAAACTAACCGTTGTCGATCCAAAATAAACACAGATTCAGCAACTGCAAGGCTTATTTCTTGCATAAAATGTTTTCAGAAACACATTTCGGTGAACTGTTTTTGTGATATAAGAGAAGAAAGTTTCCAAACGAGCCTCCGTGTTGGTTCTGCTTTGAATGCTGAGAGCAGCAGCCCATGAGGGAAAGCATTCGTCTAATCAGGTGCCTTGTGTCTAGTGGCAGCCCATGAAGCGTCCAATGCTGGGAAGTGAGGCGATCCCTCGCAATACAAAAATTCCCCTGTGGACATACCATAACTCCCTTTGGTGTGGACTTTGGGCTTTGTAACTTTGCAGACCATTTACATGCACAAAAAAACTATATAACACACTAAAGGAAAGGGAGAAAGCACACAAGCATAACAGGTCATCTTCAAGTGTAAGGCTACTTGGGAAATAAGCCAATTGCAAAAATGATTCCGTTAATAAATCTGCTGTAAAGTCACATTCAGCATCTTTAGGCTTGCTAGCTGATGATGCACTTTGCAGAGCTGTCGCAAGACATCTCAGACAAGGACTGTGCTGAAGGCAGATCTTCAGTGTGAGTGTATCTAGGAAGCTGCAGCCAGGCCTACAGAAACCCTTCCCATCTGGCAGATAGGACTCCAGATCCTAACTGAGGCAGTGTGTTTAGCTGGATAGACATCAGCCAAAGGGACACCACACGGATGGCAAAGTCTCTCATGCAGGAGTTAAGGCTACTTAATATTCTTGTGTTGATTGGGGATTAATTGTTCCATCTGGCTCTCATGAAAACCACTGAAGAGAATAAAAAAAACAACAACACACCCTCCTCTTTTTACTGACATGTTTCCTCTTGTTTCATTATGGCCATGGAGAATGGCTAGCTAAGCTGAAGCTTGGAGGAGGAGACTGGGCTGGACGGGCTGTACCAGAGGGAGAGCTGGGAAATTTGATCATTTTTCTCCGGGACTGTCATACGCCATAGGCTGCCTCATTTGTCTGCTCCAACTCCTTTGTTTCCAGCAGGCTCCCTGTTCCAGGATTAGCCTGCGGAGCGAGACACAAGCAGCAAAATAAGACAGACAGAGAGACACACACACACAGTCAAAGAAGGAACTATATAAGCTAATTATTATAGTGCTCCATGTTTCTTTAATACAGTACTTAACTCTAATGTACGTGCTGCTGTATTTAATACCTGCTGACCGGCCAAAAAAAGGCGAATGAAAGCCGGTTTGGAGTGTGAAGGAAAGGAGGGATGAGGGAGGCTGAGCGACCGCACTTTTATTTTTCGTCCAAATTGCCCTGCAGTTCCACAGGAGTGGTGTTGACCCACTTTATCTCCCACTCAGGTGATTAATGCAGTATCGCTACAAACAAAGGTCACATCAGGAGGCAGGGGAGCAGACCAGAGCACAACAAGAGCTAAGGGAGTTATGTATGGCTGCTGTTAGGGCTGAGAAAGAATACGTTGTTTGTTATTTTTGTAGGGCATCACTCAGTCTATAGAGAAAAAAAACAATAAAAACACACACACAAACTCACATCAACAGGAATGTTTGGATATGTGAATGAACCAGGAATGAGAGTATCACACTGTTATATTTATATAGTGTTTTATAACCATTATTACATCATAAATATGTTTTCTGTTAGCAGGTAATGATGTTAGCTATGTAGAAGTCTGTTTAATTGAAACATTTTACCATAGACTGTATATAAGAAGTGGACGTAGTCACCATGACGTCACCCATTGGTTTGTGGACTGCTGTTTTGAAGCCTCGAGTTCGGTATTTTGGCCGTCGCCATCTTGGTTTTTTGCAACCAGGAGTAAAACAAGAGGGTGGAGCCGAACACTGTACAACCGAACACTGAACAAGAGATTTTTAGGCAACACAAATTTTACAATTAACTTTCATGAACTGAAAACACACTGTGAAAGGATTAAAGTTGTAAGACAAAAACGCGGACAACTCCCAGAGCAGACAATGCTGTGGTAGCGACCTGTCAATCACAAGGTAGCCACGCCCTAAAGCATACCCGGCTTTATGGTCTATTTGACTCTAAATGGGACCATAATTTACTAAATGAACATCATGCTGTATTGAAGAAGACTTGAAACTAGCAATTGAGACCATAAACTCATGTTTACAATGTTTACTGACGTAATAAATCAAATGAGAAGTAGGATCATTTTCTCATAGACTTCTATACAATCAGACTTCTTTTTGCAACCAGAGGAGTCGCCCCCTGCTGGCTGTTAGAGAGAATGCAAGTTTAAGGCCCTTCAGCATTGGCTTTACTTTACAGAACCAGAGGTTGCCAACTGGATTTTACACATGAAGATCAGTTTACTTTGCAGTTGTGTAATGTCTTCTGTGGCTTTCTGTAGGGAGCTTTCTAACAAATAAATAAAAAAAATAACCCATGTTGATGTCAACTAACTACTATTCTTCCCTTTTGTCTCGAACTATATGTGCAATGTCAAATTTAGGAAGCAAAGTATAGCTTAGCTATACTTATAGCTATAGCAACCCAGATGAGTTGTGTGTGTGACCCAACATGGCAATAGAGACCGATTTTGGGATATTTTTAAACCGTCTTTGCTTTTCATTTGTTCACATAATGAAGTGGCTCCTAACCTTGGGGTTTGGGATCCCCTTGAGGGGATTGCAAGATAAAACGGAGGGAATTATTAATGGTTGCTACCATTTCTTTTCTTTAATGTTTGGTCTTCTTTATACTGGATAATTAAATCTTTGCTGGTTTCTAAAAAATATACCAATTCAACAAACTGAGCGTGCTATAAAGGCTCACAACTCACAGAGATATGTGTCTTGTGATGAGGGATAGCAAGTAGATATAGACATGTTTTCAAAGAGTCTCAAGTAGAGCTGAAGCAAAAATTAATTGACGGAAAAATAGTGAAAATATGCTTCACATTCTCAGGTTCCAGCTTCTCAAATGGGAGGATTTGCTCCTTTCTTTGTCAGTATATGAAGCTGAATATCTTCAGTCTTTAGTGTTTTGGTCAGGAGAAATAGGACAGTTGAAGATGTCACCATGATGCGTGCAGACTTTCACTATTATTATTTTTATATTTCATAGACCTAATGATTACTTGATAAATAAAAAAATAATAAACAGCAGATTAATTATTGTTAGACAATAATTAATTGCAGCCCTAGTCACAAGCCAAAACAGTTGGGCACAACATACATTGTATACTGTTTAACCACATACTGATCTGCTCTGTCAAAGGAAATCAGTTCAAGGACACATTAACTGACTGTCATCAGTCATCTACATCTCAGACAGGGACTCATCAAGAAACATAACATGTAGGCAGACATATTTATCATAAAAAATAACACATTCATGCTGAGCCTGGCTTTATAGCATTTATGCTGTCAGGTTCTATGAATACTTTAGTGCTGCTCTAAACATATCGAGTCATTTCTCAAAATGTACGGTGTCAAATTCAGTGAGATGTGTCACAGAACGTGCACAAGTGAAGAATTAGTGGTGGAATATCTGGGGTTGAAAATATAAGAAGCGCGCTCTCTGTAGGAGTTCCCCGTTGCTTCTGCATCTTTAATGTTCATTTAGAGGCACCACGTACACAAACTGTCGACTGCTCGTGAATTTAGGTCATTTTGTCAGAGTCTGAACGAGGCATTTTAAAGACAGTTTGTGATGTAACTTCTGAACACTGCTGCTTTCGAGTTTCCACAGCTGACACTTTCTTTTACTTTTGTACTTATCATTTAAAGTGATTGCAGTTTGCCGTGCGAGCAAAATGCTCCACTTCAAAACCAAATTTAAATACAAAAGCAAATGTAATTATGCTGCGTCTACCGTTTTTTTTCTCTCTGCGGTTATCTATATTATAATCTCTGGTTTCAGCGTTTATACCAAAGCACATTCTCTAAGGTATTCCACAGTCATGGTTTCTCTTCCAGAGAAATTACTGGTGTTAAATGAAGCAATGCTTTTCTTTATATGTGCCAGCTGTAGTGCAAATGGTTTTCAATCTGCCAGAAAATCCAGTTCATTTCGTGAAGATGAGGTTGAAGATGGACTGAGTGAACCAGAGGCCATTTGAGCTTTGATCTAACATCCAGATAATGTTGCATCAAAATGTGCTTTTGTGTGTATGTTTTCCGATGTTATATTCATAAAGATTTCTTTTTGATCATCTGTCGGGAAGACATTTGGGAAAAAGTATACATTTCTATCTGAATGCATTTACCCTGAACACAGCTGTAGAGCTGTAGTAGTATGGCCAAATGGTCTTGAAGGCACAATGTTGTCTTTATACAGTATGTTGCATATTCAGAGACTATAAAGGTGGTATTGTTGGAATCTGATTAGGGCTGAGTATTGGCAAGAATCTGGCGATAAGATATGTATCATGATACACGGGTTACGATCAATGTATTGCGATAGATTGGGATACTTTAAGCAAGGCGATATATGCCATGTTTTTAATCCAATTTTTAGAAAACTGTCATAATATAAAGAACACTCCACCATATACATAAAATCTGAGCAAAAAAAAGTTTACTTTTTTTATGCAATCAGAACTGTGGGATCTGCATTTGCATTTATCACAGTAACACAGAATCCAACATCACAGTATTACTTTTTGTGCAATCTGCACGAAGCAGCAAACTTGCCCACTCCCATGTTGATAAGAGCATTACATTACATTTGAACAGATAAAAATGTGATTAAATTGCGATCAATCACGATTAAATATTTTAATCGATTGACAGCCCTAATGTTAACTATTAATTCAAAATAAATAGAGCTTTTGAGAATCGATAGTTTCACAAAACTTTGCATTACTCGTGTATCGATATTTTCTTACACCCATAGATCTGACGCTGAAGCTGCGACAGACTGTCCTAGCAGAGGCTCAGAGGCACAACATTAAATGAACACATTAATACAACATCCAAAAGTCACATATGAATCCATGCTAATGGGAGGTGGGCAGGCAGCAGTGTAGTAGGGAGGATGTGGAGCTCAATGTTTTTGTATGCAGACTGAATGAGCACCAACAGTTTATACGGACTAACGGACATGGAAGTGCGTGATTGGGGAGTGTATGCCTGAGGCTCCACTCTATTGAACTTTTACATACATTTCTCAGACTTTTACTCGGTATAAAGAGCAAGAATACAAGTAATCTTAGCTGTACCGAGGCTTCCCTCTTGGCTTTTTCACTGGCTTTTAGTCTCATGTCTCCTTGACAGAAAACTCTGGTTCTTTGGCTCTGCATACTGAGATTTAGCTGAACCAGTAAGATAAAGTCCATCTCGAACACTTGTTTCTATAGCAACAGTCAATAAAAAAAAGAAATAAAGCACATTGAGTTTCCATATCACAGACACAATACACAAGTATAATGTTTCCCTGTCCTCCTCAGGTCAATGGGAAGGAGTTGTCCAAGTCCAGCCATGAGGAGACTGTGGAGGCCTTCCGCGCTGCCAAGGACCCCGTCGTGGTGCAGGTCATCAGGCGGACCCCCAGCGGCCGCCCCCATGGCCCCCCTCAGGAAATCCATGTGGTGGATGTGTGCACTCAGACCGACATCACCTTTGAACACATCATGGCGCTGGCAAAGCTCCGGCCTTCGACCCCTCCTGTGCCTGACGTCTGTCCCTTCCTGCTCTCTGACAGGTACGTACAACAAGAAATATGTTTTATTTTCATTTCATTTGACATCTCTGTAAACCAGGGGTTCTCAACCTCGTAACTTAAGGCCCACTTCTGATTTGTTAAAAAACTTCCGAGGACCACCTGTTCAAATAAATGAGGGGAAAGAAAACATAACATGACACAAAAGGAGAAAAAATAAACTGGGCTGTAAATGTCTTAAGCCTCTTTCAGCTGTAATGGCCAAAATAAATATTCTGCTTACCCTCACCCATCACTACCTGCCAAAATGAATCCAAATGTAATGTATTCAGGGTCATATTTACATCCCACATGTGTTGGAGCTTTTAATGGTGCAGGGATGTCACATCACGTTTTTGTTTCAAAAATCGATCTGTTTTGTGTCACTGCATCTGAGGGAACATTAGCTAGCTAACAGGGAAAACACGTTTGTCTCTACCTGATGATGTGTCGTGATTGGTGTGGGGATATTCAAACGTTACTGGTCATTGAAATTATGAATTTTAGCTTGACATTTTTTACTTATGCGAATTATTGAGCACATAGAGATTTGTCACAAGAACCGATACTTCGGTAGCAAGTTGAGGCCAAAATTCTGAAAATGTGACGGTACTTGTTTTTCTACAGTACCAGAGATCAGAACTGAAGACTAAAGACGCCCCGTCGTCCCAGGGACGATAGAACATTTCCCTGATAATACTTCATTATGAATACTGTGT
This sequence comes from Sebastiscus albofasciatus, assembly GCA_916701655.1. Classification (NCBI taxonomy): domain Eukaryota; kingdom Metazoa; phylum Chordata; class Actinopteri; order Perciformes; family Sebastidae; genus Sebastiscus; species Sebastiscus albofasciatus. The sequence continues at coordinate 49,858 of CAKAOI010030250.1, read as the reverse complement.
TGAAATCAGCAGGAAGAGAGCTAGCAGCATTGTTACTACTGTTAGCAGCACAGTCCTGCAAACAGCTAACGTACCGAGGTTGCATGGAGCTACATTATGATGCGTTCAAGCTCTAATGAGTATGGGGCGAAGGCAAATTATAACCTTATCATGATGTGTTCAAATGTAATCTCGTAAAATTTAGTTTTTGGCGAGAAACTTGAGGACGGATCATCAGGGATCAATAAGAAATTCACAAAAACTAGTATGCAAATGGTAATAAAGGAGTGTATGTTGAAGTTTTTTGGCATCAAATTGGGTATCGAGAATCATGGAATTTCGCAGGTATTGGTATTGACTACTACTACGACTACTCAATTTCTGGTATTGTAAAAAATAGCTAGCTTTGTATGCATATTTTTAATTTATTCTAACCATTTGGCAGTAGCTCCGCGGCCCACGAGATGGCGCTCCGATGCCACATAGCTGCTGTAACGTACATCATTGATGTTCACTATTCTTAGGTCAAATAAATGTGAATCATGATAGACAGCGATTCAAAACGGGGATTGTAGTTTGAAGGTCAGTGATTTGATATAATTAATATTTGTATTTAATTTGATATGATTACAAATGCTTTCAGTTCTGTGCCACCAGGCTTTGTTGTTGTGTCCTTGTTTTGACTTTGGGACTCTGGGACTGATGGTAATTAATAAGGGGTAAATAAAGTAGTGAGAAATGTTATTGAGCTATGAAGCAGAAATATCAGCGTTTGCAGGATTAGCATTACAAGTATGCAAGGGCGCCTGTAAAATATAAATGAATTGTCTAACCAGCTGCATAGTCTGATAAATATAGATTTATTTGATGAATGAGCCTCTGGATGTCCTTCACATCGTCTTCTCACCAATAGGATACATTAAATAGAAGAAAGAGAAATAAAGGACAGGGCTAAGTGGTCCTAATAAACCATTAATCATTATTCAGTGTTTACTTTAGTATAACGCATTCATTTAAATTAATCACTAAGGAGGTGAATATATAAAAAAGTTGAGAATAAATATCATAAGCAATTCAAGTCTACTAAATGTAGTCATGTATAAATGCCTCCCTGGTCAGTACATAACACATGCAGTTTCCCCCTCTCTGTGATGCTGTACTATCTTTCACATGTCCCCCGTCACAGTAGATAATCATGCACAGAAACATAACTCAGCTGTAAGATTTAATATGTTTATATGTCTATAAATTTAGAAGAGATGAAAGGACACACTCGTGCTACTTTGTGCACAATGTGGCTCAAAACAACACGTGTGTGGTATCACTAGTAGTCTAATCACATCTCAACTGGATGCCTGGTAGTACAATACCTCAAAGACATGTTTTTTATTGTTTATGTGGGAGGAAGGCATAAAAATATGCACGGAAAAAGATCTTGAGAGTTTAAAGTATCAACAAGAGGTTTTCCTGGAAAACAACAAAAGGAACAGGGTTCATTATTTCCTCTTCTGGCATTTTAGTTTATGTTCTGTTCATCTCAAAGGAGGAGTAAGCTGTGAACAAGAAAAGTTTAGCATGAAGGAATATCTGGGTTTCACCTCTTGGGGATGAAACAATGAGACAATGCAGGAGCTTCATAGCACAGAGCTGGAGTCAGGGTGGTCTCAGCAATCGTAAACATCTTGAATTCTTCGAGTATCTGTTGCTATTTTGATATTGGAGACAATCATTGCTTGCCTAGACGCTCATTATTAAAAACATCATATCAAATGGTTATTGTCAGTGTTACACGCTAGGTACAAAGTGCTACTGTATACATGACCTGATCAAAATCATCGCCACACGTATATATCTCACACAATATCACTAGACAATCCCCCAGGGGGCCTTCTCGCCATAATTGGAGCTGCTTGGCGTATCCATTTTGTCTCATGGAAGGTTTACAAGGTGATTAAAGCAAATGGGCTAATAAAAACTAGGCAACACGTGCAACGTGTGCTCGCAGGCTACTCGCAGCCCCAGGCCGAGCCCAAATGTAATCAATGTGTCCCATAAAACTCACATTTTCTTCTCTTCGTCTGAGATCAGGTGCACAATCCAATATACAGCAGATTTTATCGATGTAACAAATGTTTGTCACTCTTATTTTTTGAGGCTGGATTGTAAATTTGTAATTGTATTCTTTGCTCCTACTGCCAAATGTTGTTAGATGTGTAAAAATTGATAAATCAAAGTATAAAGCATTCTGACATTTACCAGTCTGGTTCGGTTGTTTTGAGACAGTTTTACAGTGCTGGGTAATCTGAGAGTCAGACGGGCCCTGAACACATCACTCAACATGTTGAACAGAGTGTCTTTTTGAAGTTTTTGTCCACCATGATTATCTTGTGTGGCACTGAAGCTGCTCATCTTGTTAGGCCCTCACAATGCTGTTTTGTTCGGTGACTGAGGGAAGCATAATAGAATTACACTGTACAATGTGGGGGGTTTTGTCTGTCAAGAGTAGGAAGCAAATGATGTGGATGTGCTGTTATTAACAAGGGGCTGTATTTTTATCACACACACTCCAGCAGCACTGAAAGCCCTTGACAAATCCTTTATTCTTCAGATTCCAGCAAAGACAAAGGCGAGGGAATTCTGTCACTTAGAGGTATTGAACGCATGTTAAGGAAAATGAGGAAAAGGATTCTTGCTCACGCCCAACTCACCTCCTCTTTCTGCCTCCCTCCCTGTCTGTCTCTCCCTCTCTTTCTTCCTCTGCCCGTCTCCCCTGACAGCTGTCATTCTCTTCATACAATGGACCAGGAATACTATGAAGGGACAGACTACCTCTCCCCCGTTCCAGCCGATGGAGAGAGGACAGAGGAGTTTGAGTATGAGGTAGGAACCACACACATTACTGCTCACTAAAACAGATTCATTGGCATGGCTAATATTATCAGCTAATTTTAGCTGATCCCTGATACATATTGGTACACATGTTGGCAGATAAGTAACAATAAGTTTGAGTGCAGAAATGCCATTATATAGTTTGTACACCAGAAAGCACTGAGATGTTTATTTTTCAACTGTAAATGTTAGCTTAGTACATATCTTGATCGCAGTTCTTAAAAGGAGTAGTTAAATATCTTGGGAAATGTGCTTATTCGCTTTCCGAGTTTTATGAGAAGATTGATACCACTCTCATGTCTGTCCGTTAAAGGAACAGTGTGTAACATTTGGGGGCTCTATTGGCCGTAATATAATATTCAGAACTATGTTATTCATGTACAATCACCTGAAACTAAGAATCGTTGTGTTTTCGTTAGCTTAGAATGAGCCATTCATAGCTACATAGGGAAAGGGTCCTCTTTATGGAGTCCGCCACGTTGCTTCGCCATGTTTCTATAGTAGCCCAGAACGGAAAAACCAAACACTGGGTCTAGATAGGGACTTTCGCATTTTTATGTTACCTGAAGGTAACCATAGTTCTCCGACACGCTTGTGAAACTGCGGCAACCTGAGCCGCAGAGTGCACAACCGTGGTGCCGCCAGCCGCCGACTGACTTCCGTTGCTCCTAAAGTAGTGTTATTATGGTGAAGATGGCCTCTGAGCGAGGCAAACAGGGTTGCCACGGTTTTGCACTCACTGCAGTCTTAAAAAGGGAGGAGTGAGCGGAGGGGTTCTCAGTTGGTTGCAATCTGCAACCACACCACTAGATGCTGCCAAATCCTACACACTGTACCTTTAACAATGACTATGCTATGCTATCCATGCTGATGTTTACCAGGTATTAAGTTTACCATGTTCAACATCTTACCAACATTTGCTAATTAGCACTAAACAAAGTACAGCTGAAGCTGATGGGGATGTCATTAGTTGCAGGGGCATGAATGTCAGTACCAAATTTCATGGCAATCCATCTAATAGTTGTCAAGACATTTCACTCTGAACTAAAGAGGTGCACCGACACACGGACATTGCCATCTCTGGAGCAAAGGCAACCACAAGGTCCATTTAGTAGCTGTTCTGGAGTTTTTGATCACACAATCTTTGTCCAGTTGTTATGAAATTGGCGATGATCAATTTTCCTTTTTTCTGAACAAACCAATGTGGAAGAGATATCCTTGAAGTGCGGCTCACGTTACCACAGTCTTGGAAAGGGAGGAGTGAGCGGAGGGGTACTCATTTGGTTGCAATCTGCAACCACACCACTACATGTTGCCAAATCCTTCACACTGCACCTTTAAGTATGAAGCTACCACCTAGCTACCTACCAGTGCTAATTAACGTGCCATATCTACTTTGTTGAATCCGACACAAACGGAAAGGTAAAAACAACATTTTGTGGTTTTATGGGGAATTACATGCTGTAAGTATTCTTTGGCGGGGTACAGTGACTTCCTGGAGTGTTTTGTCGTTTCAGACAGCTTGAAAAACCCCTTGATTCCATTGGCAATGATGACATGCCTCCATGTTTTTGCTTTTTTTTCTGACAAGACAAAAAGAGAAAGTTGAAAACCTCCAAACAGTTGGCGGTGTTAGCTGAGATTTGCTAATTGTTTTCACAACTCTGGAAGACAAAGCTTGTAAACTGTGACCCTGAGCTCCATCAAACCCAATTAAAGTGAGGTGTGTGTGGCAGGTGCTAGTAAGATGGAAACACATTTCTTCCTTCTGTATCTTTACCACAGTGTAAGTAACAGGAGCAGATGGGTAGGTGATGTTTCCAAGGCTGTTGATCTCTGACACATACTGATGGGTACATGCTGATGCACTGATTCAACTGTGACAGGAGGAGATAAACAGACTCTGGCTCCGTTCTCCGCTTTGGTCCAATATTCTTTATTTCCGAGTCATTGAGGTGCGAGCATATCGCCAGCTAGGGCTCCGACTGGTCTGATGTATGATGATTGCTCAGCCCTCCCTCGTCATATTTGCTTCATTTGAATTTGTTCTGAATGCTTCCACCCACTGAGCTCGAGCTGTTTCCTCACATCCTAAAGAGATTTGTGCACCCGCTTGGATCCCAGTGTCAAGTCGGAACAAATATAATATATTAAAGCCCCTCTTTATGCCTCATTGCCATTAACAAATCCTATTATTCTGTGTATGCTTTGTGGCCTGCGCCGTTTTTTTTATTTCATGCTCTGTGAGTTAGATATCAAGTTAATGCGGCCCCACTTACTGTATGTCAACTGAAAACGCTGCGAGGGGGATGTAGACAAAAGCCGAAAAGCCACTTTCAGAGTCGACCTGATCCCTCACTCCCCGCTGAAGGAGAAGAAAGAGAATGAAGGAAAGACATTTCTTTAAATTACCTTTTGTTAGATGAAAATGCACAGTGGGTGAGAGCAGTTTGCCATCACATCACAGAGAACCCATCTAAATCTAATTCACCTTTCTAATACGCCAAGACATTGATGTTTCTGTTAGGGTGATCAACATGTGAGAGTACAGTGGTTAATGAGGTGGAGAGAAGTATGCATTCATTGTAAAGCTGTTTTGGTTAATGTGAAAATGCATAATTTTCATTTTCCTGTACTATGCTTATACACCACATACTGCTAGTTTCCCTCCGATCTAAAGATTGTATTCAGACACCAGACTGCCAGCCACAGCAGGCAGCTGTTTCCAGAAAACCAGGTTTGATAAAACCTCTGTACGCTGCCTGCCGGGCACCAAACAGCAGACTTAAAGAGCCACATATTTCACCGTTTACAGCTTGTTGCGCTGTTCCAAAATAAAAAATGCAGGTTTATGTAGCCAGGGTACTGACGATTTTCAGTGGCAAAATGATTGAAAAGTAATTGGAGTAAAAGATTAGAGAAACACAGTTATTGCAGCTAGACTCGTGTACACATACAGTAACATAAATGGGTTTCCTGTGTTTTTGCAGACAGGGAGAGTATCGCCGTCCCATCTATGTAGCGGGATGAAAGGAAACACCACATTTGCATCCAAAGTAATTAAATCCGAGTCCGAGTCTGACTGAAATGAAAACAGACACGAAGGCTGATTTCCACAGTTGGAACAGTCGTCTACCTGTTAAAGTCTCAATTTAAGGTTCTCGCCACAGTCTTATACACTGAAACAGCATTGATTCAGAGAAATCTGATTCCTGACTGTTTTTACAGTGACCAGGTTACCATAGTTCATGTAAACTCATTCTCCAGATACCTACCATATGCTGATTTTCCCTGCAACCTTTAAAGGTGCTCTAAACAATATCCAGTGCATTAATATAGCCGCAAACAACTATTGTCTATGTATAGATATAGAGGAGTAATGTCTACCTGAGCAGAGAATGAAGTCACTCTCCCTCTGTGTGCGTTGTAATCCAAGTTTCTCTACTTTGTTGACATAGCCGGGTTGGCTGTGCATGCCTTTTAGTGCTTTTCGTGCATGTGACTGTGCCTCACTGGCTAGCTCACTGCAGATGCTCTGCAGTGCTTTCATGCGGCGGTTACAGCTGATCACGCCGTTCTGGAAGCGTAGCACCCACCCTTTGGTTCCCTCCTAGGCTAACATTGTTATCTCTGTCAGCGCTGTTGCCTTTGTTTGCACTGTTAGCACTCCCGGCTCAGCCATGTTGAGAGCCATGCATAGGCAATAGAAATGCTCCCAATCTTGCATTTAGCACCTTTAATTCTGTACTGTATATGTACTCAATAGGGACTGACAACTGATGACTGTCAAATTCCACCATAACATCCTCCACTGCATCTCCCTCCCTAACTAGGTCTCCTTCTACTATCTCAAAAACTTTTAAAATAAGTCCTGCTTCACTTGACACGCTAGCGGAGGAGTGGAACTATACAGTATATTGTAGCTCAGCTAATTTAATTGTTCATTCTGTAGGAAAGGCGAGGAGAATTTCTCTACCATCCCTCAAACTGAAAAAAAAACTCTGTCCTCTCTGATGGTTGGCTTGTTTGGATTAATGAAACACACAGGCCAATGCCTTATAGCTAGAATTTCACACAGAAACATCATACATTTCCCAGGATCCCTTGATGTGTATGTGGCCACAACACCATGTTAGTAACCATTCCTTTGATTAGTTTCGGTGAGTTCTGAAGAAGCAAAGTACTCAGAGATAGTCGTCCCTGTCCTCCTGCCAGTGGTAGCCGTCCATGCATTTGTGACTGCTTTTTCAATTACTGGTAATCAAAGGCGCGATTATTATGACAGCATCCAATGTGCTTTGATGGTGGGCGGCAATCTTCCCCCTAATCACGCCATCGCAGTCCTTAATTTACTGTCAGCCCTCGTCCCTGCGCCACGCCGCAATGTCCCGCCTGAGAGGTAGAGAGCTCGCTTGGAAAATGGATGAAAAAAAATAAAAAGAGGAGAGGAGAGACAGAGATTGGTGAATACGCATTTGATGGATAAGGAGACAACCTCCTTTTACTGAGTGTGAGTGGGTGTTTTTTCTACACAATATGTCTTAAAACAAGTAAAAAAAGGAACATCTGGTAAAGAAAAAGGGTCAAACATGTGCTGAAGATATATAAACACACACGCAGGGCTGATGTTTCATCCAACATGCAGTAATTGTAGCAATCTATTTTCTCTGATCATTTAGCCACAGGTCTCCTGCACGATATCTAGCCATTAATTAGTCAGAAGCAACTATAGGCTCGTTCCACATAGCGATGATGTAGTACCTGCTCACACCTCTGCTTTGCCTCAGTTTCAGCAATTAATTTGTGTGGTTTATTTTTAGACAGATGTCTCCGAGACATTGCTAGTGATTTCAATATTTCCCACAGATATCCCGCAACTTCTCACATCGTATTAGCATGCAAGGTGTGCGCTGTCTCCGTAGCTCCTATTACCTCCATGACTGCTTCATTGCATCAGATGTGCCGCTTTAATAATATCCCTACACAATGGTGGTAGCTCATTAGTACTATTTTTAATAAAAGTAATGACTGATTTTTGCAGCTCACTTTGTTCAGGTAGTCAGCACCAAAGCTTCTCTCCTCTTTCACATTGTATCTTTACATATCAGCCGGGATTTGAAGTTGTCATCGCTTCTGAGACAGTCAATTAAAGATCTGAGCTCGCCGTCAGGTGGAGGCTGTCGGGAAAAGATGAAACGACAAAGCTCAGAAGATGTTTTTCTTCAGCTCTTTTTTCTCTGTGTGAATGTGTGTGCTCTGCTGAATATTTGTACAGGGTTGCAGGAATGACTTTTTAGTGTATGAGTGTGGATGGAGGTGTGTGTGTGTGTATGTGTGTAGCCCAGCAGCAGCAGCTTCCTGGTCTGAAAACACCTCAATGGCCTGTCAATGTGTGAGAGAAGCAGAGAAGTGGAGAGTGACAGGGGAGGAGGAGGAAATGGGAATTGAGCCTAAAGATGTGTTTGTGTGTGTGCGAGAGGAAGTGGGGGGTCATAAACAGCTTTGCAGGGGTAGCCAGAGGCAGCAGGTGGCGGCTCTCTGGCAGAGGTATTGGCCTTTTCCCCGTTTTGCCCTCATCTCGCCGTGGTCAGACTTCGCCCCCCTCCCCTCGTCCCATTCCCAAAGCCCTGCCACATCTGACACGTGTAACCAGCCAACCCACACTTGTCACAGAGGAAATTAATCTCTCTGTTTCTGTGTGGGGCCCCTCTGAGCCTTCGCCGCCACCGCCTCCATCCTCCTCTCCACTCAACCACCTCGCTCCTGCTGCTGAGACTTGGTGTGTTTCTGCTCTAATGAAGACTTTGGGAGGAGAGGCCATTTCACACTTGATTCCCTCCAACACCCTTGATATGTTTCAGCATTTAGAGATGGAGCACAGGCTTGTGCTGTTTGGTGTTTGGCTGTACCTCTGTTGTGGGAACCTGAGAGTGCAAAGTGGTTTATGTGCATTAACTGTCTGCAAGCTTGGGAGCAATTTAGAAGTTGTGTTTGGTTCCATATTCACAACATACTTAAGATGAAGTGGGACTGTGCCACTCACTCTCATTCCAGCTGTGGTTAATCAAATCTCACTTTCTGTTTGTATTTATGAAACTTAAATGAAGAATTCGTGTTGACGCCGGGGTACTTCTGCTGTGTTCCAAGAGGCTCGTGGGAAATTTGACGACCACTGATTTGTAAGTCAATAGTTTGTTGATCTCTCCCCAAGGGAAGATGAGGAATGCTTTAGTGCTGCAGCAAATATGTATATCCGGTAGCATTAGCATAATTATAGTTTATTTATAGTCTAATATTCTACAACTTGGCAAAGGCTTGAAAGAAAAACACTCGAGGTCCTCTGGCATTTATCAAAGCCCCCACCGATCAAACTCTGCGAGCTGAGAATGTCTTTCATGATCAAACACTTTCAGACTCAAAAACCTCAGACGGGAGTTGGCAATCCAGACTCAATAAGCGTCTCAAAAACAAGTCAGTTTTTGTGCTGAAACTTGAAGAACATTATTTGATCTTCAGCGGAGCAGAAACTTAGTCATTATGTAGCCATTGTCGTGCATCAAGATTTGAGTTTTATGGTAATTGTATAGAATATATTTGGAGTCTCAGATCAGTTTCTGTTTCTTCATTAAAGGTCCGCTATGTCAGCAAAACTATATCACCACAAAAGTTGGTTTAGTAGCTGTTCTGGAGTTTTCAGTCATATCACTAGATCTTCCTCGGCAGATGGAGATGGAGATGTGTGGTCATTGTGGAATTGTAATAAATTTGTTTTCTGAGTACTTTGAGGATTTCTCTTCCACATTGGCTTGAATTGTTCAGAAAAATCTAAATTTGATCATCGACTATTTCATAACAACTGACAAACTCAAGCAGGCACTTTCAAAAAAATACTTGGCAAGTGATTGGAAGAACCATCTGTCAATCAAACTAATGAAAGGAAAACTAACTGAAGGCCAAAACCATGACCTCCAGTGCCGTACTTTGCTCTTCTTTCAATGAAGAAATACTCTCCAGTTCTGATATAACTGATGCTATTGCAGCATCTATGCTAACGTCTTCAGGAGCCATCATTGTTGTTTAGAACGAACAGTCGCCTCTCTGTGACGTCTCACACTATGGTCTCACCAGGTTTCAGGTCTCACTCACCTAAGCCCCGCCCGTAGCTGCCGTAGCTTCTCACAGGACGCTGATTGGTCCGTTGTCTGGCGAACCGGACACAAACGCATTACTTGAAGCCTGATCAGATGGATTTTTGTATGACATTTGATAATGCAATTCTCGCATCATCTCATGTCATCGCGAAAATCAAGCTGTTGTGCAAGATTGTGTGATGTGATCAAAATGTCAGCTGTTAAATGGACCTTGTGATTGCCTTTGCTTCAGGGACGGCAATGTCCATCTGTCAGTCAGTCGGTGGCACACCTCTTTAGTTCAGACTGAAATGTCTCAACAACTATTAGATCGATTGCTATGAAACTTGGTACAGACATTCATGCCCCCTTCAACTAATGACAACCCCATCAGCTTCAGATGTACTTTTTTAATGCTAATTAGCAAATGATAGCATGCTAACATGCTAAGGTTAGATGTTGAAAATGTTAAAACTTTATACCTGGTAAACATCATCATGTTAGCATTGTCATTGTTAAAGGTACAGTGTGTAGAATTTGGTGGCATCTAGTGGTGTGGTTGCAGATCGCAACCAACTGAGAACTCCTGCTCACTCCTTCCTTCCCAAGACTGTGGTAATGTCTTGGAAAGGGAGGCCATCCTTACCATAGTAACACTACTTTAGGAGCAACGGAAGTCAGACAGCAGCTGGCGTTACCAGAGTTTTGCACTCCGTGGCTCACATTACCACAGTTTCACAAGAGTGTCTGAGAACTACGGTGGTCTTCAGGTAAGGTAAAACCGCTAAAGGCTCTCTCTAGAGCCAGTGTTTGGTTTATCCGTTCTGGGCTATTGTAGAAACCCCCCCCCCGCTTGTCCTATTCAGGGTCGCAGGGGGGGGGCTGGAGCCGATCCCAGCTGACATTGGGCGAAGGCGGGGTACACCCTGGATAGGTCGCCAGACTATCACAGGACTGACGCCTAGAGACAGACAACCATTCACGTCTACACACATTCACATCAATTTAGAGTCAACAATTAACCTGCATGTCTTTTGTGGGAGGAAGCCGGAGAAAACCCAAGCTAATATCATGCAAACTCCACACAGAAGTGCCCCAAGTCGGATTCAAACCTGCAACGCTCTTGCTGTGAGGCGAGTGCTAACCACTGCACCACCATGCAGCCCCCTATTCAGATATGAAGGGCTTATTCAATGCTAATAGATCCCACCAAAATGTTACACACTGTTCCTTGAACATGCAAACGATAGCATTTAGCACAAAGCAGCACTGTGCCTGTAATGCATGGCTGTAGACTCTTGTTTTCACATGTTCTGTATTTTTCCTCTTCTCTACATAGGAAGTGGAATTGTGTCGACTCAACAGCCAAGAGAAGTTGGGGCTAACTCTGTGCTACAGAACAGATGAAGAGGAGGATGTGGCCATCTATGTCAGTGAGGTGAGTAGATAACTTCCCCTTCAAGATCATAGACTTGAATAACTTGTGTTGAAAGGGTTGATTTCCTTTTATATAAGACCACGGGCGCTGCGTCTTCCAACTTAGTTTGCCATGAGGAAGTACTAACTTTTCATACTTAAGTTTTTCATTCGAGAACTCTCTAAACAGAGAATTGTCTCTTTTATCTTTCCCCCGCTCTGCTTTGCTCCTGGAGATACTGTAAAAAAAACATGCAACATAAATGTATCCACCTCCTGCTAGCTTTTTCTTTTTGCCAACCACCACAGTAAGGACTGCTAGCTGTTTGAAAAATGAAAATACGAATACTCTGGAGGCAAAAGGTATATGCATATTCTACAGAGATCTTTATATTCCAGGTCTTTGAAGTCTCACATTTACACATCATACACTGTTGTAGAAACCGACAATTATCATGGCTAGATCAGAGTGCCTCAGTAAAATGCCTAAACAACTGAGAAAGCTATATTTCCGAGACTAAATCAATTGTGACATTTAATATTCATCTTCCAATTTATGATTTACTTTAGTATTCATGTGAGCAAAGCAGATTTCTCTATTGGGTGTAGCAATTAAAATCTGAGCTCTTTCATCAGACACAAATGACATTATTGGACAGTTTGTTTTTTTTCTGTCTCGGCAGTCATTTCATATTGGTAACTGACAGTCTAGTCATGCAGTCAGACTTTGCCAAACACTTTCAGGTCTCGTCTGAGTTGTTCACCCAGTCCTTTCTCTACAGCTTGCACCAATAATCAAGCTGTGAGATGCATGTTAGCAAAAAGACTCTTGCATCCATTTATCTCCCACTTGTTGGAAACACAGAAAATACTGTATTCCATTCTGCTCAACTTTCTCTCCGATTCGTTTGAAGTTGACTCGGACCCTGCAAGGTGTTCGCTCTGAGAACTGAGCAGAATATAAATCACTGTGGCTCCTGGCAGCATCCTTAAGCGTTCGTTCTGCAAAAAAGTAGGGCTAAGAGGTGTGTGCTGCATTTAGATGAGGTGGCTGAATGTCACTGTATACAGGATGTGTTGGAGAAGGTGTTACTCTGATCTTGCATCAACATGGAGTTAAGAACAATGCAAGGTCATTTTACAACAAGCTAAATTTCCCAGCTTTGTAGCACTTGATGAATGGCCACATTGTCTTTTACTCTGTGTTGTTAGTTAAGTTTACTTCCCTACCCTTTGTTTCCATTGTGTCTCACAGCACAGTGGTTAAATAATTCAGAAGAACAAGAGCAGAAAAGGTACATCTCCTTAGGTTCATCCATTTTCTATACCTGTTTAATTCTATTCAGGGGTACAGGGGGCTGGAGTCTATCCCAGCATGCATAGGGTAAAAAGACACACTCATTCACACTGATGGGAAATTCAGAGCTGTCAGTCCATACACTTTGTTTTTAGTTATCCTCAAGATCAGTTTTCAATTCCCCCTGTTAAAACACAGTCAGAAAACCAAACAGAAAGGAGTAAAACTGAGAGTCAAACCCAAGACCTTCTTGCTGTGTGGCAAAAATGTAACCACAGCCATTTCTCGTACTAGCAAAATGCACATAGGGCGCGTTTACATCAACTAGAAGGAATAAACTCTGCTACAGCGTAGTTTGGTCAGAAGTTGGCGCTATAGGCTACGCATGGCTTTAATCCGCCAGTAAACAGAGTAGAAGAAGAAGAAGAGGTTGCGAACCCGAAACAAAAGTCACCGTGGCCATCTAACCCATGTACGATAGAAAATGGAGAGAGGTCTTCAGGGTTTTGTTTCAATTGGGCAAGTTTTAATTGTTCTTTTATGTCAGCTAATATTGGCCATGTTTCATACTGTCTGGAGACGAAGACAAGCATTCGCACGTTATGGGAATATCCCGGAAGATGCCGACAACGGAAACAGCTAGGGATGCACCAATCCGACTTTTTCAGTCCCGATAGCGATACCTGGGCTTTGGGTATCGGCCGAGTACCGATCTGATACCGGTCTTTAATTAATAAGCTTTATGCCTCACTGTATGGTAGTGACTGGGATCATTCTTTTATGTGTAAGGAAACCTCAGGCTTGACTTAAACATCGCTTTCATAACTTTGTAAAACAAAATATAACAAATAAATACACAGATACAAATTTTGTGAATTGTTATTTATTATTAATATTATTAAAATTCCAGTATATATTGTATATAAACATAGAATTGAGTAGACTCACTGTCACCGATATCAGATTGAGCTATTTGAGTCAATATCGGCCCGATATCCGGTCCGGTATCGGTGCATCACTAGAAACAGCAGATCAGTCATGTGAGTTAAATGTTCGCTACATCAGAATTGGCATTATTTGGCAAAGGTGTGTCCACATCTCATTTAGTGCATCTTGGACAAAGGCAAAAACTGAGGACATTTTATCAAATTTTGCCTTCTCCATACAGCTTTTCTAATACGATACAACAAAATGCACATAAAAATATGTGAATGGAAACACAGCTAATGATATCTTCAACAACAAATAGGCTCCTATATTTCCGTTTCCACTTGTAGTTGACTCAGAGTCTGGGTGCTCCCCCCATAACTGCAGAAAGATTACATTCAATATCCTGTGTTCGCTCCATTCCTGTCTAGTGACCTTCCTCCCAGTTTAATGAGTGTTCCTCTGTGTAGGAGTGGACTATCATGAAGATGGAGTGCCACAGCACCTCACCATCTCCAGAAATCCCGGCTGTTAGGAGAGAGTGAAACGAATGGCCCCAGACACCGATTGATTGGCCGATGAAAGAGTGTCCTGCCCCCTTGTTCACTGGCATTAGTTACAGGAGGAGCAGGTGCATCATGTATTGAGGCCGAGTTACAGGCTGTAAATGCTATATTCAGAGGCTTGTGCTATATAAACCTGCCAGAATATGACAACTAAGATACGATTGAGGACTTAGATGATGAAGGTGATGCTCAGGGTTAGAACGGCTTTGAAAACTGACCAGGCAGCCACAGGAAAGCCATTTGACATCTAAGGTCTTCCCCACGTTGGCACACCTATTGTGTGCTGCTCACATTATTAATAACAGTCTAGACATGTCTAGCTGGGTTTACATAATGAGTTAAAACATTTTCAGGCACTCCTTGATTTACTTGAATGAAGATTGAAAGTGTTTTAAAGGCATTATTTTGTTCCCTCTACCTTCCCAGATCAGTCCTAACAGCATCGCTGCCAGAGATGGACGCATCCGAGAGGGAGATCGCATTTTACAGGTACAGTAGCACACTCGCTCTCACACTGGCCCCCACTACACCGGCTCTCATTAGATTCAACATAAAACCCCCCTTTTATTTTGTCGCAACGAACCACTGTCTCCCAGCACGAGAGCCCATTCATTTTTAATGGCAGCACATTAAAGGGGGAACTCGCCCCCGCTGTGACTGTTAGAGGGGGAGAACTGCCCCCCTGGCTGTATTAGTTACCGACTCAGCACCAACAGGGGTTTTTAAGAGTTCTGGTTCAGGATGGCGCTGTGCTGCAGCTCACTGCCTCCTGTGGGATAGCTGAGAGGCTATGACTGTTATTAGCCCCCAGCTTCATCTTCAGGCCTGAGATTCAGAGGAAGTCTGCTACCGACGAGGAGCAGCAGTTCTTGGCTGAGGGCTATATAGTGTTGCCTCTGTGGGTTCGCTGGGTAATTATTGTTTTTGTTTGGACAAGTAATGGCCTCTAATTGTAATGTCAAGTACATTATCACCTTATTAAATTGTTATGGCAAACAATTGCCTGTTTATACATTCAGCAGACGGTGAATATTAGAATTATATTCATCAGGTGGCTAAACACACAGCTCCAAGTAAATGCTAATGTGACTCTGTCTTTTAAAGCTGCAGTCTGTCACTTTGAGCAAATATGATTAAAAAAAAGTGTTTTTTTAATAAAACTGTCACTATATCTTATCAGTAGTGCATGAGACAGATAATCTGTGAAAACAAATGAGAGAGTTTGCTCCGGCCAGTGGGCGGTGCTTGGTTTTGGCTTGACTGCTCTCAACACGGCGGCCGGGTCACAAACTGTCATTTTACAGCTAAACAGTACACTACAAGATGTTTGTGAAAACATTTGATGTGAGAAATAGGCATCACAGTAACAGAATATTGATTCATATTTAATCAGCGCTGCCTAGTTTGACCGTTTTGATCGGAATTTACCAGCTTCCCAGAGACTGGCCGGCTCCAGCTCAGCTGTGATCGGTTGTTTAGATTCGGGCGCGGTAGAACATTGCAAATGCCATTAGGAGCACGCGGGAGAGGCAGAGGAACATTATTTTTTCACAGATCATCTGTCTCATGCACTACTGTCAGGATGTAGTGACACTTTTATAAAAATAACCTTTTATCATATTTGCTCAATGTGTCTGACTGCAGCTTTTAGCTCTGTTTTGGTCACCATTAACTCCTGAGGGAAATATACGGCTCTTCAACTTGCTACAGTAGATGCTGACTATGTTCACTGTCTTCCTAGGTTTCAGAGCATTTTCACTGAAAACAGTTGGCAGCTGCTGCTGGAAACACGGGTGATGAGAGTGGTTTTTTTTTCAGTTTCAGAAAACCGAAACAATGAGCTAAACAAGGCACAGCATACCTGTGTGATGATTCTCTGTGGGTTTGTCATTATAAACAGCATCTCTCAGATTACACATCATTACATCCATTGTTAAACTGAAAAATATTGATTTATGTAGCTTTAGCTGCAGATTAACAAGTGAAAGTAGTGTACTGGGATAGGTCATTTTGATACCACAAATAGACAATGTGAATTAACAAACAGCAGTGAATATCTCCAAATTGAGACAACACAGTAGTATGCTATGCAGAAAATGTCTTTTAATCAGTACAATAGACCATTATGAGACGGGAAACAGGAATAAAGCCAAGGCAGAAGTAAATAGTCTGTGCAAATGATTATTTGGTGCGTGGGGTGGATGCATAAGCACGGTTTAATTCTAATTGTCTACCGGTGTCTACCATGTGTTGTGTGACTGATTTGAGCCAGGAGAGGGAGCGTGTGTGTGTTTGTGAGTCAGACCAGTACTCTGGCACTATTATCCACCAGTGACAGGGCCATTACTCTGCCCCGCAAAAAGATGGACGCCCCCTGTCAGTGGCCAGTTAATTGTACGGCTAGATGCATGTGCGCTGCCTGATACTTTGGTGAACACAACAGCTCCGTCGGCCCACGGCCACTGTCCCATTCATAATCACTGCTGGCTTTCCTGCTTCATATTAGAGAGCATCACGGAGTGTTTACAATTTCCTCGGGAAAAAGAGGCATTACTGTGCAGTGCCACTTTTATTGTGGTACTTTGTTTTTCTTAAGGGCTTTTGTATTGGAGAGAATGAAGTTTCAGGCTTCAGTCTCTGTTTGTGTATGTGCCTGTGTTCAAATATTTTCAGTTGTGTATACAATACATGTTTGCTTGCTTGCGTCTGACTTAATAGTGAGTGTGCTAATCATGTTTGTATGTCATCTGCAGATTAATGGCCAAGATATACAAGACAGAGAGGAAGCGATGGCTGCGCTCTCCAACGACGAGAGTAGGAACATCGTACTGCTGGTTGCCAGACCTGAGATGCAGGTTAGAAATTACCACACAGTTACCTCACACTGACATACTGTATCTTTCAGCCACTGACTAAAACACCTACTGTGGGCCTAACGTGGTCAAAGGAAGCATGCAATTCCCAGATCACAGCCCTGAAGGTTTGTCATTTACATTATATTTTCTCAGAGTAAACCTTAGTAGTCTGGGGTAGCCAACCCTCCCCACCGCCACAACCACTCCTAGTGGAAGCCACCGCTGAGACACCTCATCATGTTTTATTTTTATGTAGCGCCACTGTAATTGACTTCCAACGGTAAGCCATAAAAGCTAATGGCATGCTAATGTGGAGTGAGTTCAGGCCCAAGGCCGATGGCGAATAAGTGAAAGGACTCTGCCGCAGTGCAGATGAGCCAGGAGCAATAGTAGGCTTTTTGTAATTAAATGTGTCTCTCAGTAGTAAATCTGAAGTCTTCAGATATGGATCCCATTTGGTTCACATCGAGCAGACAAATACATGATGGATGGTGTGGAGCAAATGGGTCAAAGGTGGCACTCTTGTGTCCATTAAATTGTATTGGCTTGATTTTAAGATCAGACTGCATGTTTTAAAGATGAGGGGTGGTTTTGTTGGTTAAGAAATAGGGAACTGCATATCATTCTTACACCACATCATATTAATGCTTGCGGTTTCTTATTTCAAAACCATGCCTGGTGTTTTTTTCAGAAAATCCCATTTGGGCACCCATTTGGAACACCCAACTATTTGTTTTGAGACACCGTGTCGCCACAAGCTTTAAGCCTTGACAAATAACACTCGCCCCTTTTTTTTCTCTCTCTCTCTCTCTCTCTCTCTCCATATGCTTTCCTTCTTCATTCATCCTTAGCTGGAGGAGGCCTGGCTGGATGATGAGCACAGTGAGTTCCTGGAGCAGCTGAAGATGGAAATGTTGGAGGAGCAGCAGAGAGAGGAGATGGAATTGGCTGCCTTACAGGAGGAGCAGGAGAATGAGCAGGTCAGACAGCAGCAAAACATGCTTTGCGTAACTGGATTAGCGAGTCAATAACAAAGCTTTTGTATCTGGGTTTAAGACACTCTGGAAAGCCTGTTTCTTTTTTTATTTACTCTGTTCAATAAGAGTAAAGCCCCTTAAAACTAGAGAGTCAGAAAGCAATAGATTTAAGGTAATCTTCCCCCTGATTTACAGACCGTAGCACCCAGTGTGTTATGAACATCAGACTGACCACTAAGTGCTTTGACTGTATTAGGTCATTATTCACTGTCAATATTAACCTGTTAACCTGAAACCTTGAGATTACTACAGATCTAGCTGGTGGCAGAGATGGATGATTGTCTTTGCAAAACTGTGAAAACTAGCTTTGCCCTTTTGAATTGATTACTACCGAAGCCCAAAAAAAATCATATTCGGGACAGCCCTAAAAATAATGATTATGAATATTTATGCAAGGGGACTGTTGAACCATTTTAATTCCAAACATTAGTAATCATAATTTAATATTCTGTTTTGTTGGGAGAATAGCATGCTTCAAAAATCCATATCAATGGAACTTCAAAGACCTGGCAGAGAGGAAACAATCCCTGAAGTAGCAGAGCTGTATAACAGAGCTACACACAACAGCATATGTAATCCTTCAGGAGAATGTGGAATAGGGTTTGCACTTCTTGAACTCTTAAACGCTGTAGTTCTGGTGACTTTATGTTGTTTTCTGTCCTCATTCCCTAAAAAGGAAGGTAAAACAGGTAACTGAAAAAATCACCAGAGTGCCATTCAGAATTCATTTCCATATATTGAAAATGTTTATTAACTTAAAACATTTAAAAGCATACTTGCAAATGAGTTGAAAACATACTTACACACACTAATAATCGAAACAGTCTTACATACTAGAGGGCGATGGTGCCGATAGGACGTTTTACAAACTGTCGTTATCGGTGGATCTGGCTCCGATAGTGGCCGATGGCTGTGTAGCCACCACCAGTCACACAGGGACGGACACATAATGAGGGCCACTTTTGGTGAAAAATCTGTGTGCAGGTGATTAACTTTTGTTCATCATTTAAAAAACTGTTAAAGACCCCATTAAATGGTACTCGTACTTTGGAGACTGGGAGAGGGGGGTGAGCGCTGGCACTGCTTGTGTTCCTGCAAGGCAGACTTCAAATTACGTTTTAGATAAAATAATAATAAGTAGAAATAGGCCGGAGATATTCTTTTCAGAAAGCATTTCTCCGCTCCATGAATAAACCTTCAACCCATTATTCTGGCGATAGGGTTTGAAAATGTGTGCTAAAAACTTTGCGGTCCCGGGGAACAGCTGGTTTAACAGAAATCAGACAAGTGGTATTCATAGCTGCCCGTTTCCAGTTTATTTCTTCCCACAAAAGCTATCTCTCGAATATGTAACACAAAGCAGGCAAACAGGGAGGGAAATAAATCATTCAACTTAAACTTTAACTTACCAATTTGGCGTTCTCGCCAGCCATGTGCTGTGATCACACTGCGAACACACCGTAAGAGCTACGGAGAAAACAAAATCAAAATATTACCATTTTTAACTTTTAACAAATGACAAGCATATTTAACTTTATAATGAAATGATTAATCCCCCTTTAAACCTTTAATCACTCATAAAAGAGAGAGATAGTTTACACTGTTAGCTGAGAGCCGCGGACTTGCCGTTGCCATATTGAGAGGCAATAGAAATGCTCCCAATCCCATATTTAGCACCTTTAAAAATCCACAATCGGTCGCCCTCTATTACATAAACATTACAAGTTTCTAGCAAATGCCATAGGTCAGTATGATAAGAAAATAAAAGATAAGAAGCGTGTCCTAATTTTGCATGTGTTGTAAGTGCCATATATTTATTAAAAAAAAGTATTTCATGCTGGTCTTGTTCATCGTATTCTTTTCAGAGAGCAGAAGATGACAAGCCCACCTGCTCCACACTCCGCCATCAAAAGGATGGCGTACTGAGTATAAAAGACAGAATGGAGAGCTCAGAGAATAATGTCCTGGCACACATCCAGAGACGTTTGTCCCAGTGTCTGAGAGACAATCGGGACACACACCGTACCACGCGACTGGAGGAAAAAGAGGACGAGGACGACGATGAGACGGACGGTGATCGTTTCCAGCAGCTCTTGGAGCTGAAATGTCAGATACGTAACAGCGGTGAGTACGACCTGTTCTACAGCCGCCGCAGCACCATTGAGTGCAGCATCGGGGAGCAGGGCGGCGTGCAGCATGAACTTCGTATGCTCAACGAGGAACTGCGCAGCATCGAACTAGAATGTCAGAACATCATGCAGGCCCATAACCTTCGTAAGGGGCAGCAGTCTCCCAACACGGGCAACTCTGCACCCTCAACCAAAAACCAAAGCCTCCATCGAAGTGACCCCACAAGGGGTAAGCTGGTTGACATTAATGAGAGGCTGGAGAAATCGGACAAGGACAGCTCCAGTGCCTATAACACGGCGGAGAGTTCACGAAGCACCCCTCTGGCAATGGACCGCTCCCCGGAGCACTCGCTCCAGAGAATGGTTAGCCTCACCAACCAGAGGAACCTCTGCAGCGGCCTCGTCGGTGGTCCTTCTCTTAGCCCAAGCCCCATCCCAGCATGCCGTGCTACAGTCCCAGGGAGAAGAAGCAGCCCTGACCGCAGCAATCCCTCCGAGTCGAACCAGACAACTCAGGCTGAGGAGGAGAACAGGGGGGAATTACAGCCACTTGCTTCCCAGATACCTTACTTCTCTCCATCCCACAGTTCCCAGCAGAGGCAGGTCAACATCCCAGCACATGCCCGCCATTACCAGAGCTACATGCAGCTGATCCAGCAACGCTCGGCTGTGGAGTATGCTCAGAGCCAGCTCAGCCTGCTCAGTGTCTGCAAAGAGCCTCAGGGGCCCATTAATGAGCCCAAGATGGAGTGGAAGGTCAAGATCCGCAGCGACGGCACACGCTACATCACCAAGAGGCCTGTGAGAGACAAGATCCTGAGGGAGCGAGCCCTCAAGATTAAAGAAGAGCGCAGTGGGGGAATGACCACTGATGACGATGCAATGAGTGAAATGAAGATGGGGAGGTACTGGAGTAAAGAGGAACGAAAGCAGCACCTGGTCAGAGCAAAAGAACAGCGAAAGAGACGAGAGTTCATGCAGCGTAGTCGGCTGGAAAGCTTGAAGGAGAACCCTCAGAGCAGCAGCGAGGGTCGCAAGGAAGTCAGCATTATCGAGCTCAGCCAGAAGAAGATGATGAAGAAACGTAACAAGAAGATCCTGGACAACTGGATGACCATCCAGGAGCTGATGACTCATGGTACTAAGGCCCCTGAGGGAGCCAAGGTGCACAACGCCTTCCTATCAGTCACTACTGTATAAAAAAAAACACACACACATTCTACCCCATGCGGTATAATATACTTGCCTCGTTCAATGTGGCGTTTTTATGAGGACAATAGGAATATTTTTCACACTTTGTAACCCAAAAAGCATTTTGTAAAGAATTTATCAGTGGTATCATGGCATTTTTCTTCATGTTTTTCAGTATTGTTTTTCACATCACTCTGCGGAAAAAAACATTTTTCTATGAAATTATGACTATATAATTATTTTATTACTTCGCTCTAAACATTTTTATCTTTTCAATTCTATTTTCATATTTATGTTGTAACCATATACTCAAAATGGTTGTATGAGCATCTTAAGAAAAGTTAAGTATTTTCTTTTGTGCATTATGTACACTTGCCAATTGCAGCACAAAATTGATCAGAGGGTTCTCCTGCCTTTTTTTTTTTACTTTTTTAATGCTCCTTTCATTTACAGATCTACTTTCAATGTTGTCGACAGGTTGTTGAAATTATTTTTCAGACTATTGGTGCTTAGATATGTACTAGAAGTCCAACTAGTCACAAAATCTGACAGTCAACAGTACAGATATCAGAAAATTAGAAGATGATAGTTAAAATAAGGTACTAATTTCAGCTTTAGAGGGACATAAATATCTTACATTCCAATCATAGTTCTGTATAACTCACTTGTGATAACAGATTGAGCATACTATGACAAAAATGTGTTTTAATCCCTAAAATGTAATGAATTTGAAATAAATCCAATGACCAGAAAGTGAAAGAATCCCCTCTGTTTCACCACAAACTGCCATATCTCTTTTTGGGGGGAAAAAAACCCTTAAGTTTTTAGATTACTGAACGTTGTAAATTATCAATATGAGCAAAAGTGTCTGGTCAACAACTCAAATAACTTTTGCTAAAATCATTTTTATCAGCAATTTTATAAAAGCATCTTTTAAAAGTTCAATACCTCATGTTACAGTGAAACTCTGTTTTTCCTGTAATTTGTGAACTTGAGCCACTTTTACAAAGCTACAAACAATATTTAAAAGGGATAGTTCTGGTGTTTTGAAGTGGGGTTGTATGAGGTGCTTATCCATAGTCCGTGTATTACCTACAGTAGATGGTGGTCGGCACGCCCCAGTTTGGAGAAACAAACAGGAGTACCGGCACAGGAATGTACTGCTGTGAATGGGGCCAGTAGCAAAATGTGTTTTAGCCACCTAAAAGAAAGGCCCACCTCAAGAAATTAATCAGTTTAAGTGTTCACTACATTTAGAATATATATTCCGGTTTACCTTGCCATGCTATGCAGTCTATGTGTCCGACAGGGAACTGAAGCAGTTCTCTATGCTCCCGCCAAAGCAGCCAGACTCCATAGAAAAAAACTGGAGTCTTGTGGCTTTGATGGGAGCACAGATGGATACGGCTTCAGTTCCCCATCGGAAAGGGCTGTCTGACGGTATTTTTTTTAGGTGAGCCTTTCTTTTAGGTGGCTAAAGTACGTTTTGCTGCCGGGCCGTCTACAGCAGTACATTACAGTAACTCGTCTGCTTCTCCAAACTGGGGGGTAATACACTGACTATGGATAAGTACCTCATACAACCCCACTTCAAAGAAACAGAACTATCCCTTTAAGAGGCTGCTACACTGACAGGTTAATGGAAAAACAACTTTGTGGACACAGGATTTATACACTATATATATTGTACTTTTGAGATTCTTTGGCGTAAAGGAACACAAACATCCCAATAGTCCAACATATTCTGACTCATTGCCAGTGCTGCAGCTTTGTTTGTATTGTTTGCAGCTTTAGGTAAAATTATTTTTGCTTAATGTTTTGAGTTTTTTCTACATATTCAACAACAGATGGACCTGCTCATAGCTTTTACATACCAGTATTTTTACATCATCCACATACACCTTTACTCAGCATAGCCTTAACAGCAAAAACTGAATCGATGATACATTTGTGTGGCAAAATGATTTCATACACAAACAAACCGTCTCTGGATATCTCTCTCTATCTATGCGCAACAGAGAGCTATTATTCAGCCTTATTCATATACATTGTATAATTTGAGTTTTTAGTAACTGGAAAATATATAGCTGTTACTGAATTACGTTTGCGGTCACATTGAACATGTGTTTGGATGATTGCCACTGAGCAGGACTCAGAACACAGCATTTAAGATCATTGAAAGACTAAACTGGTGAAATGAATGGGTTGCCATTTATCAACAGACTTTATAGTCCAGTTACATGTACAGTATACTCATTCCAAATGCCTCATTTTTAACTGAAATATTGTAAATTTGAAATTTTAAACCGATCCCTGTATTTGTTTTGAGTCAATGTCAATGGTCTAATTTCGAGTAATGCGTAGTTGGCACATTTGTAGCCGGGTAAAATGTGTGATAATGGTGATCTTTGCAAAAGAAATGATAATAAATTATTGTTTTTTGGTATAACATCGCACTGGATCATGTTTTTTTAATTCAGATATTTGTGGAAGAACCGAAACTGCTGCTAATCTGCAGTTGTTACCAGGCACTTGCACTGTGTAGTAAAGCATTTATGGAGCTTTTTTCCAATCTTTCAATTTGAGAGCATGACTGATTCATATATATTAACAGTCCTTTTATGCCAAAAGTTGTAAAGAAAGCAAGTGAAGTACATATAATAAAGCCTTGGATTGCGGAAGTGGATGAACCCGGTTAAAGAGTAACCACCACTCAGGAACGCGCTAAGAAGTAAAGCGAATATGCCCGCAACAAGGCAGGGATCATTTCATTGGTCAACACTACACCTGGCATTCTATTGGTTGGGGAATTTTGACAGGGTTGCCACCCGGACAGGCAGGGCACATGAGCAATGTGTGACGACTGCCTCGCTGAACTGCTGCGTATCTCACGCCTGGGTTGTCCACACCGGCAGCATTTCTGCTGCCAGCTTTTTCTTACTACATTGAGTTTGCCTTTCATAATGGCCATTTCATTTAATTGTAAGTCATTTATATTTATTTTAGACTGAAAAAGGTTAAGAAGCATGAGCTCATTTGTAAATAATAGTAATAATCCACAATTAAAACCTGGTACTTCAGGGATTATTGGAGCCCTGCAAGTCACTGCATTTTCTACAACACCGTCCTGTAAGTATTTCAGAATGAAAGCCTTGTATTGACCAATGAAGGAATTCTGTCCACAGAAAAAAACACTTGAGGGCTTTTATTTTTGAAATAGAAGCAGGAAGGTGTTGATTAAAAAATACATCTTTACTTTTTTTCATGACCGTGACATATTCTACAGATGTCTAGACATTAAAACTGTAGTAATGTTGCTGATATGATATGCTGACATTTTCACTGTTTGATGTTGCTGTGAACCGCGAGCAGCTCCCGGTAAAAAGAGGCGAGACCTTGAATCTCTAGAAGAGATGCAGCTGACACGCGGGCTGTGTGGCTGCTCTAACCTCTTAACATGAGCCCCGGAATAAAAAACTACAGGTTCTGCAGCCGCCACGCACTGCTGACGTGCCCAGTGTGACCCGGGGCTTATTGCACAAAAAAATCTGAAAGCAGAGGGGAAATCTGAGAGCAAATGTTTCACAAGCACACAGAAGCCGCCTGAGTATGAGGAGAAGGGCTGGAGCTGGGATGCAGGAAATCTGTGCAAACAACAGTATATCTGAGTGCAAGCATACAGTTTGAGCAGAAGCATAGCAAATCTAAGCGCAAGCAGGGGCTATTTGAGTGCGAGGACAGGGTTTTGAGGGAAAGCATTACAAAATCTGAACGTGAAGTCAACAAGTCATGCTCTCAAATTGAAAGACCACGCTCTTGAATAAAGATAAGGAAAAAAGCTCCATAAGCATTCTGCTGGTGAACGACGAACCTTGACCATAAAACTTGCATTATACTGAACTCAGCAATGTTCCAGCACACTAACTTTGTAATTAAATAAAGTTATTTGTCTTAGCTGTTTTACAAATGTTTAAAATTTGACTTACCAGTGAAGTGGTTTGGTGTGAATAGTGTGAAAGTAAGCAACAATCTGTGCTGTTCTTCTAGTCTTCGGTGATGATGCTGGGGGACAATGGATAAAGAAGAGAGGTGTTAGGAAATAGTGTCATATCAGAAAAGTTAACAGTGCAAACAACAGCACGAAAAACCACATCAAGTCACTGTGGGGTAAAGACCAGTCTGGTGAAATGAAACCAAATTACTTGTTCACTGAACACACGTTCACCTCAGATATCTGCTTAAGAGTGACTTTTTTTTCTCTCTCCCCTCTGTGAATATGTTAAGTGATTAAACAGAAGGAGATTTCAATTAAAATCACCTTCCACTTGGATGGCTTTGTGTTCATTAAAATGTAGCAGCCACTTAATCATTGCTATGGCCTTGTCATATGCAGGGGAGAGCTGCTGGGATACTCTGGTCTCTGTATTATCTTGAGTTGTCACTGTGCTATAGCTGAAATTGTAGTGTCACGGATATACTAGCGCCTGAAGACTGTTCTGTACTTCTGTGTTTCCATTTAACTGAAAACTTGATTTATTTTTATATTTGACCAGTTTCTTAAAATGGAACAAGCCTTCCTGATATTATTATACATGTTTTCTTTTGAGTAAAAAAATTGTTCTTGGTCACCCATAGGCATTATGTCTATGTTTTTGTTGCCAAGCATTTATTTTCACTGTCTGGTTTTCTTTTCTTTTGTCAAACTGAACTGTGAAGAACTCTAGCCAACTCAAGACAAACTGGCCATTGTTCAGACTGCAAGCACCTCCTACTGACATGCTCCACTACTTCATTTACATACAATACTGTTTTATAATGCCATGGTATCACATTTAGTGTGATTCTAAGGTTATACTCCATGTCAATGCCTTCCATTTCCATTAAAGTCTGTGGCACTTAAAAGCATCTCCATTTATACAGCCAAGTTGGTATTGAAAAGTAGACTCCTGCCATCCCTCGAGCCCCATTTGCTCTCCCCTCATTTATTAATTCTCTCAGTCTGTATAGACAAAGACCATTTAAATGCCAATGAAAAGCCACAGAAGAAAAAGCGGTGTTGAGTTGTACCAACTGACGCCAGAACTAGCCCGAGTGCTCGCGAGCTAATTAAGTTCATCCCTGAGCCCCTGAAAGACCCAGTCAGGTGTAATTAAAATCGAGCTTGTGACAGCCATGGCATTTGTCAGAGCTACCCAGCAGTTCAAATACCAGTACTGACAGAAATGTCAAACAGATAGCAGTGGCTCATATTCCTCTTCAGCGCTCCACTCACACAAACACAAACACGGCCATTGCCTCGGTTATAAATGTTTGCTGATAACCTTTAGGACTCCCTGAACAGCAAAAACTACAAATTCTCTCCCATTATTCAACCAGCGAGGTCCATATTTATTGACATACAGATCCACTTGACACATGATGGTGCAATCTACTTCATAGTGCCTCCTTCTCTCTCCTAATCTCAGAGGCTTGTAACAAACTGGTAATTGCCTCGGATCACTCGTCTCTCGATGTCACTTTAGAAATTGATGGCAGCTTTGATCTTTGATATCATAACTGCTGTGTTGTGATAATTGGCCCCATCATGCCAGATGTAGCGGTGTGTATGCGGGTGATATGGACAGACTGCTACTGCTGAGCCAGCTGTTCTGAATTTATATGCCTTAATCAAGCAGAAGACAATAACGAGTCGGTTGATAGAGGATTATGGGGCATGCAATCACTTAACTCCTCCTCCCAAAGTCACTATGCTTCATTCTCAAGGGAATGGAGGATGTACTGTATGTCTGTACAAAATTTCATGTCAATCCATCTAATAGGTGAGATATTTTAGTCTGGACCAAAGTGGCGAACCAACCAACTAACCCACTGGTTCCCAACCTGGGGGTCCCTACCCCCATTAGGGGTCGCCAATAGGGATGCACCAATACCAATGCCGGATTGGATTCTGGGCCGATATTGACTCACATAGCTGGATCGGGTATCGGTGACAAATGGGGCAGATCTATTCAATTCAATTCTCTGTTTATATAATACATACATTATATAATGGAATTTGAATTCTTGTTTAAGTTTTGACCAATTTGCTGCTGCATTAAAAAGGTTTACACTTGAATTATAATTCCTGGTAATTTTTTACCAATTTGCTGGTCCATGTTTTATTATTTTAATAATAAATTGCAATTCAGTACATTTATATCTTTGTATAATTAGTTTTACAAAGTTAGGAAAGCAAAGTTTAAGTCAAGCCTGATGTTGCTTTACACGTAAAAAAAATGATTACAGTCACTTCCACACAGCTTATTAATTAAACACTGGCATCGAATCGCTACTATGTATCGGCCAATACCCAAAGCCCTTGGTATCGCTATCGGGACTGAAAAAGTCGGATCGTTGCATCCCTAGTTGCCAAAGCTTCATGGGGGGTCATGATGCCTTCTTGATTTTAAGAGGTGTAAGACTTTTTTAAATATATACAGTTGGCCTACTGTATATCTCAACATTTCAATTCACTTTTGTGGAGAAAACTAAATTAAATTATTTTTAAAGTTTTAATTATTATTTAAGATATAAACTTTTTAAAATAATTCACAGGATAAGGGCACGATGAAGACCTGAACACAAGCTATATTCACAGAGCCTTCCCCCTCTGCTAAACAGCCTCATCCTGCATTAGAAATGTATGCAGTTAAAACAACCAATAAGATAATAGAACAATGGCCAAACACTGAATCTGTCAAAAAGAAGCCTATTAAGTATGTATGATTGTATTATGTATTTCTTTGGATTTTTGACAGACAGAAAATTGTATTAAAAGTTCCTAAAAATAACAGGAATACTCATCTCTGATGCAATATTCAAATAATCTGCTCAAAATGAATCCAAACCGCTCGTTTTACACAAACTTCCTGCAGTTATTACGTTCACTATGTGGATTAAATATAATATGAAATATCCATAAAATATGTCACTTAGTCAGGGGTCGTCACTTTACTGAATAATAGAAAAGGGGTCCCTTAAGGAAAAAGGTGTGGAACCACTAACCAACAACCCGACTGTCATCCATACAACTATACCTCTAGCATGGCTAAAAAGGACAATGTTAAAAACTGCTGCTATGTTTCTGTGAGAGAGACCTTTGGACTTAAATGTTAAACACAATCAAAACGCACAGCAGTGACATTTTTGCTCAGATATTCTTTCTTTACATGTATTTTGAACTTTAGAGCTTCAGGGCTGCAGAAAAGTGGAAAGCAGTGTTGATCAATTCAGACTACAGCAAGTTGCCTCATATTGCAATACTGGAAAAACATTCATTAATTCCCACAGTGGCTGGTAGTGCAGAAAAACTCATGCAAACACTTTGAGGGCCTCTGAAAAAAACAAGTTCACGCCTCATATTCAGCATCACAACACTGTGCAGAAAACCTGGTTTATAGTCAAGTGTTTACAGCCAGCTGTGAATATAATACAAAAGTTGCACAATTTAATAGTTTTAATGATCAGTTTAAAAGGTCTAATCTTCTGTTGACTCACAGTTTACTTCATCACGGCTCTGTGTATACAAACTCTCTGCTGGATATGTTTGTGTGTCATTTTTGGCAGAGATTTTTTATTGCTTCTGTGAACCATTTGGACTCCTTTTTTTTTCTTTCACACCCCCTGTTTTATGTGTCATTTGTTGTTTCATTTTCACCCCAACCAAAATGCATTAGGGGACCTATTAAGCAAAAACCTGTGAATATTTCAGAGCATAATTAGAGCTCTAATTACAATTCATTATTCATAAAATGGGTGAGCCAAGCCATAATACATACTGCAAAGGTCTTAGCATGTACTATTTGGAATACAATTAATATGTATAATAGTCCCCAAATCACATTGTATTACTGTTAGCCCTAAACAGAGATATGCTAGTATATTATTACATGTATAGCAGATTTTAAGAGCTGGGTAATACCCGCTGTTAGAAACATAATCTCTCTGCAACAGTTAGCTCACACAATTACTCAACAGGTTTACTGCAGTGTATTCAAACAACCAAACAGAAATGTAGCATGGCTTCAAACTACTTTTACTTCACTAACTCATCTAGTCATTTGAATCCTGCTAAGCTTTTACCTGGGATCATTGCAGGTCCTCAGGTCTTAAACTAAATTGATATTTTGAGTCAAAATGTTTGCCTATCACTGCCCACTCAGCCCTACATACAAGATACCTATCACTAGGGCTGTCGCAGTGAAGGAATATCCCCTGCAGTGATAATGATTGGCTCAACAGCGCCATATGTGGTATTATTGAATTATATAAAAATATTGCTGCTTTTAAATAATCAAGATGCTAATTAAATACTTGTTTATTGTTAAATGCAGAACAGAGTAGGGCAATGAGAAGCAGCGTTGTTTTTCCAGCTGAGACGCTTTGGTTGCATCTAGTAGCTATGACATATACGGAATATCCGCAGAAGTAAAAAATTCAGCACAAGGTAGAGTACTTGCTCTTGCAAGACTCTTCTCCTTTGTTGTTGTTGTTCAGCACTTGTTCATATAGGATGTGACGATTGGTCTCTGTGGTATTTGTCCCGCCCTTCCTCCATTGTGATTGAACAGCTGGGTAAAAAGTGACAGTGACGGGTGCAGCGTTCTTCCCCAAAGTTGAACATTTTTCAACTCATGGCGACCAGAAAAAAACACCAAACGTGCAGCGCTGAGCGCAAAATGCCTTGTCATGCTGCTGCTGTGGCACTCCCATTGCAAAGAATTCAAAAAACAAAAAACGTGAACATAGCGGTTGTAGCGGTTGCTTGCCATCCCCTGCGATTGGCTTGTCAATAGTGCGCTATTGCAATATTGCGGTTATTACGACAGCCCTACCTATCACAGCTCTTAGATACTAGTACGTAGTCACAACCCAAATTCAGATCCTCCAAAGAATCATTAAAAAATCCTGCACAAATCATGCCTCCCCAGTCTAAACTGTTTAACCAACTGTCACCCTGGTGTTTCCACTAACCTCCAAGGTGGACATGATTGACAAGTGTGGTCAACCATGCTGTTGTATACAAATGTAACACTTGCCCCTTTGCACATTCATCATCTCTGAATCCCATTAACATTCCTGTAAAGTTTCTGTTTTTCTTATTCATGAGTTGTGGGTCAGAGTCCGTATCCAATAGAAATTACTAATGTGATTCTGAGCCTGTGATTGCCTCGCTGAGCTTGAGAATGAATAAATAATGTCTGGCAGTCAGTTTCACTTTTATTACACAATGTAAACATTGATCTCCTCCCCCTTCCCATGTTACTTCAGTGTCAGCACAGTCGCTGAAAAGAGGGCTCTTTCATTAGTCATGGTGAACTCATCAGTTCTTGTTTCAGATTCACATGTATTACACCATGTCGTCCTGTCATAAAGGAATTAACTGGACCTATCTTCACATTGATTTAATTGGCTCCTAGTGTGCTTCTTAATGAAATCGTAGTTTGTAGAGTGTGAAGCGAACTCATATCTGCACTTCTTCTATTTTAAGAGTTGATGCAATGCAGCGTCAAGCGGCAGGATATTTTGCTGGTTCAGTTGCAGTCTGGGTAGCGGGACACCTGCACTGTGAGTAATGAGAATCTTGCCAGGAGGCCTTGCTGGTCAGAGCTCAGCTCTTGCACTGCTTCCAGGCTTCGCCACAGGCGAGTAAAGCTGGGAATGATCCACACCGTGCATCTGCAGAGAGCAGGCCAGTAAGTAATGACCTCACTAGAATGTAGTCAGCACTTCTTTTGGATCATCGACATGTTGCAAATAACTCAACTTACCTAAAGTTGCATTGACTAACTTTGCACATTTACAGCTCCCCAAATGACAGTGAGAGGAAACTGTTTAAATATTTAAACCTCAATCACCTAACATGACATCAGTAAACTGCACACAGCAGCATTTAAAACAAATGACAGGGTAATTTCACTGTCACATTTACAGAGAGTGGGATGCTCTTCTCTACTGTAGCCCCACTTAAGGCTAAGTGAGTTAATTTTTACTCAAAGAAATCATACCCAGTGCAGCTTGATTTAAATGTGTCTGTGATTAAGAATACATTTTGTCTTTAGGAATGGCCAATGTTGTCCAACATTACCTGCTACCTTTACAAATTTGTGATTGAAAGCCTTATGTAGAAATGGTAATGACCCCATCTCATGTAGTGCTTTGTTTGATGATCGACTGGGAAAATAGCGCACATCAAAGCTTAACAGTGCCTTTACTCAATTAACCACCACAATCCTGCAACTCAAACTCATTAATACAGGTACATTTCTCCTCCATTGTGATGTGTATTGACTATTTTATCATTTTAAATCCTTTGAAAGTATCAGTGACTATGTTTACATGCACAAAATATTCAGTTTTTTGCCCTTATTCTGAAAAAGACAATATTCCTACTAAGCTGTTCACATGGCTAATGACAAAGAATATTCCACTAATATTCCCGTTTATATTCAGCCTTCAAAATAGGATTTTTTCAAAGTTTTCCATCGGTGGCGGACACGTTTACATGCACACACTAATATTCCACTATAGTTTATATCCAAATGTTGCCATATTTGGATATAGTATATAGTAAACGTAGTACATTTACATACACACTAACATTGTATTGTATTCCAAATTTGATATGGGTCATGTAAACAGCATATTCCGTTAGGATATTCTGAATTAGCCCTATTATTTTCTGATAAAGACGTTGGATATGCCGATATTATTTGGGCATTCAGG
Source organism: Sebastiscus albofasciatus (assembly GCA_916701655.1). NCBI lineage: Eukaryota > Metazoa > Chordata > Actinopteri > Perciformes > Sebastidae > Sebastiscus > Sebastiscus albofasciatus. The sequence continues at coordinate 17,678 of CAKAOI010030250.1, read as the reverse complement.
TGATGCAAAGAAGCAAAATGGCACAAGCTGCTCCTGCTGTTCCACTTTTCTATATTTTGACGTGATAAACAACATGTTAGGGCATCGACACGGCATCAAACACAGCCGAGAATGGTGTCGACATCAGCCCTGATGATGAGGAAAGCCCTGAACTCCTCAAATGGACCAGATGATGATGATGGTACGAATAGGGAAAGGAAGACAACCAGGTAGCCCCATGTCCCATAAGTCCTCATGGGGACGTTTTACGTTAATCGAGGTATACACGGCTGCATGTAAATGGGAATATTAGTGAAATATTCATGTTCATTCGCCGTGTAAACAGCTTAGTAGGAATATTGTCTCTTTCGGAATAAGGGAAAAAAACTGAATATTTGGTGCATGTAAACTTAGTCACTGATGACTACACAAGAAAAAGCTGTTGTTAACTCCTGTAGATGATAATCTGCCTTTGAAGGAAGCTGAGCAAGGTGTGCTGTTGTCTAAAGGAGGTTGGTGAACAACGGAGCGATTAAGTGAATGCAAAAGGGAGGCTGATGCACTTGACTGCACGACGGTGAGTCTTTCTCACAGTGACTGACCTTGAGGCTGGAGTGCACCATTATACTTTATTACAGTAGGTTACAGAAGTCTGTGCAGGCTTAATGATTCATGGCTGCTGGTTTCATAGTGCTTTGCAGACCATTTGACAGTGCTGAGTTTTATAATGAAAAAAGACTACGACGGAGGAGTGGCTATAGCCGCTGAGGATAACTGCTTTTGTTTCAAATGGCCGTTGGTGTCAAAAAGTAAAGTTAGATGTGACTTAAGCCAGTCAGCTGAGTAACACCACCTCCTTACAACAGCATGCACAGATTGGGTCACAATCCCACATCACAGCATGCTATAATTATATCCCTGCCCTCTCTTGGCCCTGTCTTTACTTTCTTCTCCCCATTAGTGGTAAAAAAAGTTGCTGCTATTAAGATCCCCCGCTTCCCCCCATGTACATTTAAGAGAAGGTCACATTTGAGGGAATGTGGAGCAACACATACATCACAGATAGGCTGCTGCTGAAATACTGCTATTAGTTTTAATATCAACCCTTTGCAGTCCCACTAATAGTGCAGATTCAAAAAGTGGAGCAGCAGAATTCGCATTGGGAGCAACACACACCACAAAATGTACCGATGCTCCCAGTGGCAAATAGGCTATACATCACTGTCACCTCTACGCTCCTTTTTTGAATATCCTATCTGCATGGCACGCTGGTTATAAAGGATTTGTCTCCTGTGGATTTGCTTTAGTGTCGCAGGGCAGCTTACAGCATGCACGGACGCCAATAGATGTGACTTTGCTGATAAGTTTGTTTGCGTTAAACTAGGTTAAGGAGACGCAAGTCATACAGATCATTACATAATGTGGCAATTAAAATGTGTTCAAAAAATCTATGAGAAACTCCAAGTTTTGTTTGTGCATGAGCAATGTGCTTTTGGGGATTTCAATGTTGTTGGGTTTCTTTTTTGGATGCAATATGTAAATCTCACTTTGAATTGTTGGCTCTTCATATATTCTGCTGCAGTGGTTCTGCTTTTACTCAGAGAATAATTATCTAGGATACCCTTGAGCTCAAAACTCCTCAGGTGTGCCCTCTGCTCTTTAGGCACCTGGGGATACGAGCACAGAGAGAGCAAAGACGTCTCATCATAAAGCATGTAAAGTTATGAGCCGAGCTGTTGTGCTGCACTGCAGTCAATTAAAATAGCTTGTGGAGGGCAGCGTTATTAGTCATGTTTTAAGGAGATTGGTGTTCAAAGCCATTACAGAGTTGGTATTTTCATTATCTTAAGTGCATGTGATTCTGTTTAGGCCAGCATTTTTAGGAAAAAACATCTATTAGGGGGCAAATCTGCCCGTATGAGCATCTGAAAACATAAGTCAAGCTCTGATCGGGCATCTTTGGATGAGGAAATTAGGCTATAAAGAATTATTATTATATATTGTATTATTAAGAATGTAGCTACAGATTGTTGTCCTTGTGTTATGTACAAGCCTGACATTTAGATTTGGATTAAATGTAATTAACACTCCATCATTCAGTCTTACATCGCCTTCAGTTAGCCGCTTTCTGTGAGAGGAGAAGTTAATTGTGTTCTAACCAATATAAGTGACATATCCGTCTGCTCGGACGTCATTTTTCAGTCAACACTGAGACTGTGTTAGCCAGCGTACAGTTAGCATATGGTAATACTGAGAGTATGTGTTGTTGCAAAGACAGTTTGCTTGTTAAATAAATACACACAATGATGTGTCCCTGGAGAGACGTCTGTCTACATTGCAGTGTTGCCTAAGGGGCAAATTGGAGGACATTATTACTGATATAGCGTGGACACTTTCAGAGCATGTGTTCAATTAACTAAAAATTGAGGCGGTCAAGATTTAGTCAGGAGTCTGCTGACTTTAAGATAAAGCAAGGCTGCTTACTCTAAATGAACAGGAGCAGGAGGAATCATTTTGAACATATTAGATAAGGTGATAAGATATCCTGATCTGTCTGAATCTGGCGCAGATGGTAACATGTGAAGCACAACTTCACCTATACTTCTGAGGTGCATGGAAAAGGGAAAAAAGTCTGCAAAGGTCCAAATTCCAGCAACTCTTGAAGTATAAAGAACAACACATTTTGGCTTGTGCCCTTCAGCAGAGTCATCATAAAACACATTACAAAGAACATGTGAATAAGATGGGTATTAAGCTTTTTTTAAGATTGGTTGGTCTGAAAATAAAGTCGTTCCTTATACTTGAAGTGTTGCTGGAGTTTAGAGTCTGCAAATGGTAATGTCATCAACTTACAATTTGATTAATTATGACTTTTGATATAATATAATTGTCTCCTCAACCAGGAAAATAGCTTTCACATGAGCAACACCCGACCAATTTGAACCACCAGGTTTTGTTTTATTGTCTACTGCCAGTATTAGTTTTTAAATGTGAATATCTATAAATCGATAAAACTGGAAATGTCAAACCGTACTACAGTGCATGTTCACCTCTGTTGTTGTTACATTTTGACAGTAACACACCGGCTAAAGAACGAGGACTAGGCTATCAGCAGCATCATGCCAAGTTTTAATGCAGCATCCTCAAAGGCTGTTACATTTTACAGCTCGGAAAAAAACCCATATCCAATACATCAGTAACCAGGCAGAATTATTGCAACGTTTTCTTATTAAAAAGATCTCCTTCTCAGATTCTAGGAACTCAACATTATGGTCCTATACTATCAGACATTTTAATAGATTCCTTTAGCAACCCTTTTTGATCTCCTTTGATCAGCTGGTTTCTCATTCAAAACAAGTTTTTCCCCACCTCACCACTATCTCACTTTCAGACCAAGAATCAATTTGCTTGGTAAACAAATCAGTAAAAGATAAATGGTTACCAGCTGGTAGAGACTAGGTTGGCTAGTCCACTTAAGGCATAAGCATGGGCCAAAATTGATCCAATTCCATGCCTTCCATGGTGGTGCTCGACTTCAATATTACAAACTGCGGGGAAGACGAGTCTTTGCGAGTTCAAAATGTTTTAAACTGGAACTATTGGCTATTGGTCAAAAATGCACATGGGTATGTATTTAAAATTGAATAAAATGAAAACAACATGGGGATTCGCAAAAAACAGCTACATTTTCCTGAAGTGTTTCCTGTCTTGCTTTTATGAATTTACTCATACTCCCATGTAGTCCAAACCTACAGCAGGGGTCATCAGTTCTTTTGTGTATTTTGTTCTTTTTGACAAGATGAATCATACTCTCTAAGGTTTTCTGTTCATATTATAAGCACAATGGTTATCTACTACTGTACTGGATACTAAAATCTGTTGATGTTTTAAGCAAAATACAACAATTCTGTGTTTTGCCAGTCACAATTCAACATTGGCATAACATGCTGCTGCTCAGACAAAAGACAAGTGGGTGTGCCATCGCAGGCTTTATAGCACAGACTGGCTTTGCTCGCTGTTCGACATCCTATTATTTGATCAAATGAGCATACTGTATTGTAGCGTGCAAATGAATGGTAGGCCTCTCTAATATTCTCTCTTATTCTATTGCATAGTCCTCTTCCTCACACATGCTCACCTCATATTATTATAAAAAAGGTCTTGTAGGCATATTGTAAATTAGATTTCATTCAACGGGGGCAGTGAATTGAATAGCTTGGCTAATATTTCTTTTGATGATCAGAAACACAGAGGGACCTGATAGCCATTCATGTGTGGTCATATTGTTGGACTAATGCATTGCATTAACTCCACCAATGATCCATGGGGCTCAATATTTCTTTCAAATATGAACATCCTGTTTAATTTCCTATCTTTGGAGGTTTTTGATGAAAATCAGAAACCGTGCAGACAAAGAATTCCAACACATAAAGGTTCTGGTAAAGGTTTTGGTCAGATAACAAACATATTGATGTTAATATAAGAAAGATTAAATAGAGGATATAACACATTTACAGATCTCTGTTTACAGGTATTTATAGATCTACAATTAAATGAATGTAGGCTATGCAGGGTGTCTAAAAAGATGCATCACTGCTTTTTTATGTTTTAGGTTTGACATAAATACAAGTCAAAATTTGTATATATACAAATGTACATTTCCAAGGATGTACCATAATAGGTGCATAATGGGCCGTCATGAGCAGAAGGATAATTTTGTTCAATTATAAAGGTAATATAGTAGCCTAGGATGAGAGTTTGGTGTATCTTTCTCCCAGGGGACATTTTAACTTTACATAGCAAGAAAAGCACAGGTGTTTCTAATAACATTAGGAGATAACGTTACAAATCTCCCTCTCTCTCTTTCTGTCACAGACACATGGACAGGTTGCGCTCTCGCTGTCCTTTTGTCACCACGATAGCGTCGCAGTCATGCAAGATGCAGTCAAACATCTTTAAAAGGTGTGTAGTTGAGATTAAAATGAAGGTCCAGTTTGAAGATGGGTGTGGTCTGAATAAGGCGGAGCAAAGGGGCCGAAGGTAGGGGGGTTGGAAGTGGGGAAGGGTAATCCCACACTTTACGCCCCTGGCCCGATTTAGCATCTCAGCCAACACATTCTCACTCCCAACTCGTCAAATACCGCAGAATGGCAAGTCCCCCTCGGCATCAGAGACCGACACACGGGGTACCCCTCTTGCGTTACTTTTGGTCAAGATATGCTCATTACATGCATAGTGTCCTTTCAAAATAAACTTCTGTTTTCATGGGAAGTTAGGTTCAGGCAACACAACCACTTAGTTAGGGTTAGGAAGCGGTCGTGGTTGATGTTAACTAGACTGACTCGACTTACGTGACTAACAACTCACGTGACTCATGGGACTGACGATACCAACTTGTCACTTGACTTACGATGTACTTGTCAAAATAAGTCGTTCACACGGGACACAAACAGCGGTCTCCTGGTTGAAAGTCTTGTGTTTCTTTGACCTATCCATCACCCCTCCCTCCCGCCCTGAGCGGACTTTCACGCTATTAATACTATATCCCTTGCTCCGACCGTTGAATAACGCCGCAGGTTACATTGGAGTTGGTTGAAAGCCTGGTTTGTCACAGACTGTCACCACGCATCTGTTTTTGATGTCGAGGGGTGCTGCACAATCGGCGGTGTTTGACGAGTTGGGAGTGCGACCCGGTTGTCTCGGGTGGTGTGATCACATCGCAAGGTGGTCTCTAGTTTTATTTTATTTTTTTGGTTACACAAGTAGCACTAGCTCAAAGGCAACCTTTACCTACCCTTTAATACAGGTGCATTCAATTATAACTATAAAGAAATACCTACGCCATAACTGTCCAGTTTCTAAAAGTGAATCCACACCCTACAACCAATTCAGCCATGATATAATCTGAATTACCCAATTTCCTCCTCTCCTTCATTTTTGTTGTGCTATAATGGTATTACTGTTCTCTGTAATTTATTTCTCTATGCCTCTGAATTTTAAGTAACAAAAATACAAAATTTACAATTGTTGCTTATTCTTTAATATCTTGTCTTCTTCCTTTGTACCAACTCTTCTGTACTGTAGCTGCTGTTACACATTTTATTGGTATCTATGTCACAATGTAATTTATGGGCTGTAATCTACAAACATAAATTTGTCAAATACACACTGGAGTTTACTGACAGCCATAGCAGTGAAATCTCATAATGTGAAAATCTGAAATAAAACTACGTAGATAAGCACATCTCAGGCGTTCCCAAAGTAGGGAGTGGGTGTAATGAGAGCAATATGGTGATAAACAGGTGTGATAAGGCCTATGAAGCGTACATCAATAAGGCATTATACAGTTTACAGCCTCTACAGACATACATTGGCAGACAACTTGACATCCGCCAGTGTCTTTTAAGAGAATGATGGACATTATTACATCTCATGCCCCATTCACTTTAATGTACGCTATTAATCTCCTGCAGGCCTTGAAACTATTGTGACCTGGCATACATCAAAAAGGTCAAATTGGAAATGTGTACACTTAATGCAAATATTAGTTTGTATTATACAAATTGAGAGATTCTCAATCTCAGACGGAAAGGTTAACCAATGTTAAGAAGCCGGCTTTCCTCTGTTGTTGACTGTGAAGTCAGTGGTGATAACAGAGGTGATTCTGTTGGGTAGTGAAGGAAAGCTATCAAACGACACATTTCCTGTTAATCATTGGAGCTTCTTGTATGGTGCAATAATATTTCAAACGCTGCTATATCTCATCTACGGTATGCTGCTGCATTGCTGTATGCATTATGGGGATCACGGTGTGGTGAAATGAAATGGATTTGACAAATAAAAAGCAATGAATTCTATCTCCCGTTGTAACAACGCGAACATGGCGGGTGATGAACAATTCTCACAAAGCCGTATGACCTTCGGCTACACTGAGACGAAGCCTGACATAACCGTGTATCACCACCGCCCGTCACCGGCTATTTACATTTGGCCTCACACTCAAATGCCAGGGATGCTATGCGACCATAATGGCTTACATTTCACAATGCCCTGTCATAGGGAATTGCCACATCTGCAAAAGAGGCAATTATTTTTCTGTGGTGACTGTTTAGCCCGTTATGCGGATACAGTATGTCAAACGCACATCCTGTCCCCGAGGGGTGGGGGAAAACAAACATGTTACCCTGCTCTAGCACCTTTGGGGCTCTGCTTAAACAAATCCATTGTCTTTTTCAGAGTAAAGATAAAGCCGGTCTATGAGATGTCTATCAGCAGTGACTCCCCCCCCTCTTCAGGGGGAGTGGAGTAGGCAGTGGAAGCTGATGTGTCTGTCAGAAATCAAAATCAACACTCCAAATGAGACGGAAAAAAATTGCAAATTAAATTCACCTGTCAATCCACATCTGTTTGATCCTGTCTTACTGTCATTCTACATCAAGATTCCTCACCACAACGTTATTTGAAGACTACTAAAGGGGCATGCTAACTGTGCTGCCTTCAGCCAGCTGTAAATTGCAAAGGAAGATTTGCTTCGCTTTTTTTTTAAAGGATGCAACACAATTTGCAAATGCCTCCAAACTATTTTCTGACTTGTATGACAGCTTATTTTAAACCTAGTAATATGTCTTTATCAGCATATAAGTCATTCCTGACCTCCAGTTGCCCCCTCCCATGTCTTCCTGGCTCCTCAGATGTTGCTGCCTTGCCTTGCTAGCTTCCTTTGGCAACCCTGGTGTCCCATGTGATTCACAAAACTACAGGTTTAGGCAGTGAGGTTAACAAAAGCAATTTGTATCCTAGATGAATTATTTCATACTCTACCTTCAAGGTACAGTCACAATCTCCCTCATTATATAGTGAGAATGACAACTGGCACGTACTTTCAACGCGCAGGCACCCCAGTTTTGCCGATATAAAGTCAACCACCACGTTGTGAATAGCGAGATCCCTCCTTGCGGTCTTTGATGGAAGGCCATAAAATATTAATTTCACAACAGCTGTCTGGGGCGCTCCGTTATTTGACGTGGGCTGTCAGCCTTCTAATAATCTTCCTGGGTTTTGTCTCATTTGTGTGTCCCCATCGAGGTGCCTGTAATCTCCTTCATTATTAATCTCACGGAGCAGAAATGTCATGCCGGCAGCCTCGGTGCACACTCGGCATCATTTAATTCTTGTTTACCAGCCTTCCTCTTTCGCCCCGGTGAAGCCGCCCGCCACCGCCACCGCCGCAGCAGCAGCATCCTTTCCCTAAAGAATAGTCTTTTCATTCTGTCAGGAGACAGAGAATTTGCATTGAGATCTATAGTCTTCTCTCTGCCACACGCCCCTCTTATCATTCCCCTAATGGATCACAACAGCCATTGTGCCTTACATCTGTGTGTGTGTGTGGCAACTGTTTGTGTGAAGATACCTTCTGAGCCCCTTGAGGAAATTTTCTAAGCTGATTTTACCCTCTTGTTGCATGTCCTACTTCCTGCTCCCCAATCTCTTTTTCCAGATCCCCAGACTCACGTAGCTTTAATGTGACATCACAGGGTTGTGTACCTGGCCGGGACCCCCGGTTGGAATGAATACAGATGGAGCTTGGCTGTTTGTCTATGTTTTTTGTGTGATTTATCTGGGTATTATGGATTGAGGCTGAGAAAAACTGGAGCAGAAGGTGACTGATGGATATATAAGGTTTAAACAAGGAATGATAATACGTGCTCCTGGATTTGAGCCTAGTTTTTAGCCTTTATTAAAATGTATATATTTCCACATATCTTAGGTGCATTTGGATGTTGATGTGAACAGGTTTTCTCGGGTGTCAGTCACATCTTTTGTTGGCCGTATTCAAAGCTGGACTTAAATGGCTTAAAAAGGTACAATCCAGATCTATTTAATTTTTTACTACTTTCTGTGTGTGCACACCATCAGCAGCAGAAATGATTCACTGTTATCATGCTCCACGACCAGAAACACTAGCTCTTATTAACCACAGTTACCTCTTTTCCTCATTTGTCCAAATTTGGCTGCTGAAAAACTCATTCTGCCCATCAACATCCAGTTACATGCCAGCTGTAGCTATATATTTTGCTTTAATCGGCCTTTGGATGAAAGCATCTCAACACAGGTGGTGGTGGTATGAACCCAGATTTAGGATTAAGACAGCAAGGCTGTCTGGAGTTCCTGGTGGGGCTGAAATCTGAGGTTGAGTATGTCTCTGAGCGTACATATGTGTACCACAGAGGCCTTGGCAGTTCAGTTGGGCCTGTATATTAGCACTCACCAGCTGTTCTCTCTTATATGCCAACTCCTCTTTTGTTTGCTGACAGGCTCATTGGCAGCTGCATGTGGGATGGGGAAAGGCACCTGTCAGAATTATACATGGGGCCTCAGCAGCTCCACAAACAACCCAACAACAGATGGAGAATGCTGAAAAATGTGGCCTGTGTGTATCGAATCTCTTATTTGGAAATTTATTCTGCACACACAGCATTGGCACGTGCCACATGGATCTAGGAAATGAAGTTTGCACAGTGGGTCCATGAGGTTGATCTTTAGAGTCACACATCTGTTACGGAGTATACTAGGGATGCTCATATTGAAAACATTTCTTAACCGATAACCGACCCTCGTTAACCGATTATTAACCGACAAGATTTGTGCCTCGCACCAGCTGCAGTATATGAGCACAACAGACAACTGAGAACCCAGTTCACCCGTCCAGGAGTGTTACCTTTGCAGCCACGCTGCTGCGTGTAGTGTCGCAGACATGTAGCCACTTTCCCAGTAAAAGTCTGCACCGCACATTTAGTTTAGTTTAGCAGGTTGTCAGCTGGGTGTCTGCCCGGCGTAAAGACACTCTGTCTGCCCGTATTAACGATAGCGATTGCCCGATAAACAGTGTGTGTATTTTTGCTACGTTAGCAGCTCTAGCATTGCCGGTGGCTTCTTGCTCGCCGCCGCCGCCATACACATACAGTCTGTCAGCGCGACGTAACTTCAACTAATGTTGGCGGTGAGAATGGGGTTGTTGGTGGCATTATAGCTGTGAACGTAGGTGTAGTAGTGTGTGTAGTTTATTTGTCGCTGAATAAATGCTACGAAACTAATGCTCCTCCGCTCCGCTCAAGCGAGCCGGAGAGACCGGAGCCGACTTCCTGTATCCTGCAACTCTGTCTCTGCCTCTTAAGGTGAGCTGTTAAGGACCAGCTTTTCTCCTTAAAGTGACGAGCCGCTCAGCCTTTTAATTGATTATAAATATTTCTTTTAACCGTTTTAACCGATAGCATTAATTAACCGTGGTACCGCCAGCCACCGTCGGCCTTACATTGCTCCTAAAGTAGTGTTATTACGGTAAGGATGGTCTCTGAGCGAGGTGAATGGTGTTACCACAGTTTCGCACTCGGCGGCTCACGTTATGCAGTCTTGGAAGGGGAGTGAGCAGAGGGGGACTCAGTTGGTTGCAATCTGCAACTAGGGATGTCACGCTGAGGAAATCTTCCCACCAGTTAATAAACTTGTGACAACATCTTTTACAAGAAAAGATGACGGTCAATATCTGTAGAGCGCTTACTTTGATGTTTCACGTTGGATGGCTGTGTGTCTGGCCTCGCAGGTCAAGCTTTCGCTGTGGGGCTGCAGTTTCCACCTGGCGCCGCGCTGCCCGTGCAGGTATAAATCGGTGTATGCCCAAACATCATGTAATTCCTGTAACACCGCAGCAAGGATAGCTGCAACAACACCACTAGATGTTGCCAAATCCTACACACTGTATGCTACTTAATAGCATTCCTGCAGTACAGCTCAAAAGTGTGACCCCATTCTTGCCCCAAAAAGTATGCTCGTCTCATCCTGTATCCCTGAAACGTCATGATATGAGCACAAAAAAGTGACAAAAACAGTTTTCCCAACATGAAATGAAACGTTTGTAAGATGATAAAATAGCATGCACGGTTCTAAGTACAGTGAAATTTAATTTCCTTATCAAGAAGATTAAGTGAAGCTGGTATCTTTCAGCTCATGTTTTTCTTTATTTAATCATAATTAGTTAATCTAAGTCATGCACAACACATCAGGTTACCATCAACTGACATCAAACAATCTCCAGCGACGTTTGACTTGTTAAAATTGAAAATATTAAATTCTTCTTGTGTCTTCACCGCTACACGCTGTTGCTTACCGGCTCTCACACAGTACTGTTTATGCTGCTTACTCCCATATACAGCTGTTTGTAGCTGTGTTGATACCAGCAGCCTCCAGCCTCCTCCTGTCTGGTTTCTTATTAACCATACTATCGCAGTATCTCCTCTGCATGTATATTCCATATCTCAATGATATGTGACTGCAGGGCTCTGTTCTGAATATCTCTGGGGAATTCACTCACAGTCTTTGAATGCTGCTTGGCTTAATATTGGGAGCAATACAGGGAACCTGTACCATGAAATGAAACTGTATTAGCATTCGTTCGAGTCATTTTGACAGGGGGTGTTCCTGACTGACAGTTTCTTTTCATTTGGTTTAGCATTGTAGATTCAGTAAAATAATATTCAGATCAGATTTTAAATTTTAATCAACCAAAACTGGTAATCTGTGCACTTAGATTTATAATTTGTTGAAACAAATTATTAACACATGCCACTTGCCAATAGTTGATTTCTCCCCATTGCATTAATTAATTTTGTTTGTAATTAGCCTGCTGTTTTGTTGAATAAATGAATAATTAAATAAGGCTTTTTAAGGGGTATAATGGATCAGGATTTGTTAATCAAGCGTTACTTCAGGTAAAAAGCTCAGGGGAGGAGTTATTAAGGCATCGCCTGCTGACAAGGCTTGTGATGTAAAGTGCTACTGTCAGTATAAAACAGTATACAAAGATAATCAGCACTCCCATCAATATGCAGATTTAAGTGATGTTACAAACTTTGAACAGACTTTACAGACCTCTCCAACACCAAACGCAGAGAGATTGTACTCTCTTATTTTCATATGCAACTTGCAAGTTTTATGTGTATGCGTGCAAATAACAACGTGTGTGCAAATTGATGCTTAGTTTCCACAAAATGGTTCATAAAGTGTGTAAACCTGTCATAATGAGTAAATACCAGAGGAGCTTTAATGCAATTAATTAGTGATTTGTAACCTGTAATTACAATCATAGTAAATGCTCTCTATTCACATCATAAATATCTAAACTGGGAATATTCAATTGGCGGCCTTTTTTATTCTGTTTCTGCACTTTGTGATGTGCCCGGGTCAAATATGTGTTTTTACTTCATTCATTTGCATTTGTTTAACATTTGTCATCACCAAAAGCTAATAAAAAGGTTTTAAATAGGCTGCTGAAAATGTATGGCCCCTCTACAGTTCTTGGTTTTAAAATCTGGCCCAATTTAATGTTGTCATTGAATAGACCTTTAGGTGACTGTCTGAGAGGCATTAGCAAAATACATTAAGCTTTCAATATTATTCAATATTTTAACAAACACAGCAGTGTTGTAGCTGCAGAGAAAATGTAATGAATGTGAAGTTATCAGGCCTGTCTCTATTATTGTATTCCTTTTGAGATATTAAAAAGAATGTACTTTCATTTACAGCATATTTTGTTGCACCTCATAGCTCAATAATGGCATCGATACACATTTGGGCTTCTTTGGGTTTTTACAGACTTACGTGGAGCAATGCTAATGAACTCCTCACTCCTCATGTTGTTATTCAATCTCTGAGAGAACGCTACAGAGAAACTACCGTGTGGATAGGCCTTATTACAACACCATTATCCCATTAGAAGCCTCTGAACTAGGTTTGTTGACTGTGGATGAAAGAGAAATATTAAGGCCCTCATGAATAGGTCTGCCACTATTTTAACTGACTGCAAGATACCCCTTACACAAGGAATAAGCGAGGGAATGAAGAAACACTGCAAATAATGAATGTAGTGAAATTGTCTGGAATAATGAGTCTTTTGATGGGGGGGTGCGGGGGGGTGCGCTATCATTTGTTGTCAGCCGTGGCCCTCAGACAGAGGCACTATTCAAAGATATCATCATTTCATTCAACCTGTCTATTCATATTCAGAAGACCCAGGAGGCGAAAAAGAGCAGGGAACACGTGTCTGAAGTAGAATATGCAGGAGCGCCATTGTCTGTAAGAAGCAAATCTTTTTCCAAATGCAATCTCTGTCAAATTACTCCGATACCAGAATGTAATGAGACAGATAGGCGGTGCAATAAAGCTCAGACAATAACCAAGTCACATCTGAGATCTAGGTAGGTGTGCTTAAGTAAATATGGTAATATGAAGGATTTGATTTTAATCTGAGCCCCGCACAACAACAAACTATCTCTGCTTTTATATCAGTGTGCATTGGAAGAGCCACGATGCATCAAATAAAATGAGCAGAGCAGAGCGTCGGCCTATAAACTGAGTGGTAATCCTTCGAAAGGTAGCACTGATGATTCCACTGTGAGCCTCACAGATGGTCTGCTCCACTCCATCTCTGTGAAGCCTACAGAAATACGGAGTGGTTAATGAAAATGAATGGCCAGGTCTATGCGACTTGATTGCCGGAGCTGCTTTCATCAATACATCTAATAAAAGGAGTCACACCTCCTAGTGGGACAGAATGGATAGAAACAATGAAAGAGTTTTATCTGCAGCCTTATAGTCTGTTTTCAGACACGCTGAAGCAGTTTATCTAGACCGCAGAAGCACGATGAGTCATACGGGACTGAAGTAAAGCAGCTCAATATGAATTACAGAGTGGGTTGAGCCATAAAGTTTGAAAACTTCACTATTTTACCACTGAAATTTCCCACCATACCATATTTTATCTCTCAAAAACACGACAATTATGTATAAATTGTTTTTTAATTTATAACCAGTAGCAGATCCTTAATAAATATTCATTGGATTCATTTAATTTAAGCTATGTGTCTATTACCCCACTGGCAAGATATTTAAATCAAATCCTTCAGGCCTTTGGATCTGCTGAACATTTACTTGAGTGTTTACAACTGCAAGGGTCTGCCAGCAGAGAAGCCTGCTTCCATGGCCTTCTATAGAGATCTTAAAACTAAAGGTTGGATTAGCTCTTTCCATGGCAAACTCATTCACATACTTTAGTATGGAAGCACAATCTAAATGCAAATTGCCAGCTGATTTTTTGTACCTCTGTCCTTGGGCATTATGAGGTGGACTTAATAGGTTAAAGGTTGTTTTATTGCCGAGTGGAGTAATTGGAGTCATACCTGTTGTTCAGAAGCGAGCATCTGAACGATCATGTATCCCTTCTTATGTGGTCTAAGTGATCATTTGTGTGATCCAACAATATTGGGCAAGCACAGCTGCTGTGATGCAATACCAGTAGGGCTACGTACAACCAACGATTATTTTAATAGTCAATTAATCTGTTGATTATTTTCTCGATTAATCAATTAGTTGTTTGGTCTCTTGTTTAGAAAAATGTTAATCAGAGTTTCCAAAAGCCCAAGATGACGTGCTCAAATGTCTTGTTTTGTCCATATCTAAAATGATATTCACTTTACTGTCATAGAGGAGTAAAGAACCCAGAAAATATTCACATTTAAGAAGCAGAATCAGAGAATTTAGATTTTTTTCTTTAAAAAAAATGCTCAAACTGATTAATCAATTATCAAAATAGATGGTGATTAATTTAATAGTTGACAACTAATCCATTAATCGTTGCAGCACTAAGTACCAGGTATACAAAATTACCAGTTCCAGGTTTTGCACAAAGCTTGCTGATTTAATTCTTAGCCCTTAGTCGTTTTTGGTAAAATGTCTTGGGACCTTTTTCACCATAACAAACATCATTAAATGGACACACTATGGACAGCCTTGTCACTGCATGCCATTTAGTGGACATTGTTATACGTATTTTGGTTGTGTGACATATACTGTTTGGAAATATAATTGTAGTCTGACTGGCCTCAAATGGACTCAAATCCTTAACTTGCTCTGCCCATACGGATATACAGGCCCTCATTACGTTAAATACTGACACAGTTGTCAAACTGTCTGAAAACAACAACTGGATTTTTTTACTCACAAAATCATAATTCAGTTACCAAATATAATAGTAGGGAATAGTGGTGACTGAGAGGTAAACTTCACATCATTATTGCTGCATTCAGTGGAAATATGAACTACAGAAAAATACATTTGTCTATCTTATTTTTTAATTCAGATGCCCCGTCATGGTGAAATCAGAAATTATTTTTTGTTTTGTTTAATACTATGGAATGGTGTAGAGTTAATGATCATTATCTCACTGAAACTTAAAGTGGCAATCTCCAAGATTTTCATTTAAATAAATGTCTGTCATTATCTATCGCTGAAGGAGGTAACACAATGGTGATTGTGCCTATGGCCCACTGATGAAAGTATGGCAAATACAATATTTTTCCCAGAAAAAAATGCTGTTGTATACTCACAAAATGGAGCTATGCACACAATTCTGAAAACTTGAAGCTCATGTACATAGAAATATATTTTTTCTATTCTATTTCTATGTATATGCTCCATTTTTTGTGTGTATACAACAGCATTTTTTACAGGAATGTCACCACAGTCAGACACCCATTTAATAATACTGCAAATATATAAATATTGCAATACTTTCACCAGTGGGCCATAGCCTCAATCACTATTGTGTTACCTCATTTGTCTATAGATATTGACTTAATAGACATTCATTTAAACAAAATCCTTCAAAATTGACACTTTAAAAGTTTGGTTGATTTAACATTTTATTTTATTTAGGAATTAAAGAATTATTAATCATTATTTCACTGAAACTTAAAACTGAAAAACTGAAAGTTAGCCAGTTCATTCATAAAGTTGATTATATTGCAAACAAGTTTTATCATTGTTCCAAACAGGAGACTTGCATATTGAGGGCACCTACATTCAGTTGCCAGTTTATTAGGTACACCTTGCTAAAACTAATGCAGTCTAATGCAACAGTCCTGCTGATTCAACTTTATGGTCATTTTGGAGGATGTAGTTAGTGGTGATGTTGACACAGAGATGTGTTTCTGTTATTTAGTCGACCTTCAATGATATAGAATGGACAAAATAATAGAAACATCACAGCATAAAACCATACATAACAATTCAACTGCACCACAAACTACATCCTCCAAAATGATCATACTGTTGAATCAACACCTTTCTAAAACAGTTTCAACAAAAGCTGAACATTATAACCTATATGAAGGTAGGATTGAACTGCATTAGTTTTAATTAGGTTTACATAATAAACTGGCACAAAGTGCACATACAGTATGCACACCTGTCTAATATTACCTCTATATGCCACCTTTGAAATTAGAAACAACTGAAATCAGTAATGTCTGAGACCTCACCACAAACCAGCAAAAAAATCCAGAATCAGCAACAAGTCTTTGAGGATAAAAGGATGAGTCAGTGACCAAGTAAAGAAAGAAATGTTTATGAGGAGAATTTCGCTGTACTAGAGTACATGGGAGTTGATTTTACTGCCTAGCGAGAAGAAGAGTGGTCTCTTTCTGTAAATGCTTCACTCTAAATTTGTAGCTATTCAGGGGACTTGGAAAAGCTGCTTTGGGGAGTTGCTGAGTGAGGCCAGAAAATATTGGATAAATGTGACACCTGGATGAAAGACCCAGATAATTCACTGTCTGTTTGCAGAGATGAATTGCCATGTGAAGAGGTTGGAGTGGGACTTTGAGCCTGAGATACTCATTTGTTCAAAAGGACTTAGTGTCAAAGGGAGACACCCAAAACCGGTTTGTGATTACTGGATGTTCATGTTTGCCTATCGGGCTCTGTCACATCTGAGCATGTCTGTTGTTGGTTAAGATACTTGTCATGACTCACTCAAGTTAATTACCATTCCAATCAATAAGAGGCTTTAACCTTTTGTGACCTCTGTGTTGTTGTGATTCCATTTAAGTTAACCTCTGGGGAATATAAACGTTTCTAAGGAAGAGGGTAATTATTACTGTTCTCAATAAGGAGAAAATTGATTTCCTCTACCGCTGAAATGTCTAATTGATCCACAAAGATATTCAACAATACATGTAGTCTATTTGTTGAAGAAAATGTACCAACCAGCCTCCAAACAAAACGTTTTCATTTGTTCTCAGGAACTGACAACATGACACAAATAGCTGAGCATAAGCTTCACAGTTTAACCTAAATGTTGTCAGATAATCTTACACAAAACATTTGAAGCATCCTGATTACAATTTCTGTTTGCTTGTCTTCTGAGTGTTCCAATGTTCTGTTATAACTAAAAACCCAAATTAATATCAATCACAGTTAATCTCCACAGATCAGATCTTTTCAGAGATGTGGCTCAGGTATTCAAAACATCAGCTCAACAAACATCTAAATTCAACTCCTCTGGCTGAGTTTAAAAAGCGTGGTGATTGGTTCCCTGATTAATTCCTCTTTCCCAACTCCCCTCAGAATAGTTATTCTGACTTCATGTGCAAATGTACACTCACCGGCCACTTTATTAGGCACACCTGTTCAATTGCTTGTTAACACAAATAGCTAATCAGCCAATCACATGGCAGCAACTCAATGCATTTAGGCATCTAGACGTGGTAAAGACGGCTTGCTGAAGTTCAAACCGAGCATCAGAATGGGGAAGAAAGGGGATTTAAGTGACTTTGAACGTGGCATGGTTGTTGATGCCAGACGGGCTG
>CAKAOI010030249.1:0-57352 GCA_916701655.1 Sebastiscus albofasciatus | reverse complement strand
AGCCGATCCCAGCCGACATTGGGCGAAGGCGGGGTACACCCTGGACAGGTCGCCAGTCCATCGCAGGGCTGACACATAGAGACAGACAACCATTCACACTCACATTCACACCTACGGGCAATTTAGAGTCAACAATTAACCTAACCTGCATGTCTTTGGACTGTGGGAGGAAACCGGAGTACCCGGAGAAAACCCACGCTAACACGGGGAGAACATGCAAACTCCACACAGAAGGGCCCCAAGCCGGATTCGAACCTGCAACCCTCTAGCTGTGAGGCGCCAGTGCTAACCACTGCACCACCGTATTGGAAATCAATTAACAACACAAAACAATAACAAATATTGTCCAGAAACCCTCACAGGTACTGCATTTAGCATAAAACATATGCTCAAATCATAACATGGCAAACTGCAGCCCAACAGGCAACAACAGCTGTCAGTGTGTCAGTGTGCTGACTTGACTATGACTTGCCCCAAACTGCATGTGATTATCATAAAGTGGGCATGTCTGTAAAGGGGAGACTCGTGGGTACCTAGAGAACCCATTTTCATTCACATATCTTGAGGTCAGAGGTCAAGGGACCCCTTTGAGAATGGCCATGCCAGTTTTTTCTCTCCAAAATTTAGTGCAAGTTTGGTGCGTTATTTAACATCCTTCACAACAAACTAGCATGACGATGGATTCTTTTGTTTTTCATAGTTTCATATGATAACCAGTAGCTTTAAAACTGAGTCCGCTACAACCTAAAAATCACAAGTTGCGTTAGTGCGTTAAAGAAATTATTGCTGTTAAAGCAAATTTTCATCAACACGTTAATTTTGACAGCCCTATATATTATATATTTAATTTTTAAGTATCTTCTAAGGAAATATAACCATAGAAACTCAAAGTAGAGGTGACATTGTTATGTAATAAATGAGCTGCAAAAAAAGGGGTTTATAGTGCTTCATAAAATTTGTAGGCAAATGCAGAGGGCACAATCAAATTAGGTTTGACTCTTCTAAACAACACAGGATGATCACGTTTTCTTCAAGTTATTAGCTGCTCTTGCATGGGGAGAAGAATAAAAACAATTGTATCTGATCTCTGTCAGTTCAAATCTGCTGTGGAGACACAATAACTACTTCACCAGCAGGAAAGAAGATGTTTGACAGCTATGGTTGAATTATTAGGGCAACCAGAGAAAGTGTTAATATTTACACCCACAGCAAAACCACACTAAACAACAGCACATTATGCATTCAGTACAATTTTGTGAAATGAAATGACTTCCCATATCTGGAAATCATCTACAATCGATCCCGCCAACGCTCACAGAACGTCGCCTCCATACGGAAATAGAGTAACAGAGAAGTGAACTTTAAAAAACAAACAACAACAAAAGAAACTTCTGTGTAATCAGCTGTTTTTTTGAGGCTTTTTGAACATGCACATGTCAACAAGAACATAATGGAAATCCTGTATGGAGAAGCTACTGTAGAGATCATGAGATCTTTAGAGAACATGTCTTTGTACAGCAAAGCAACTTTTTTTTTTTGCCAATGGTGTAAAAAAAGTGTGCTACAGAAATGAACTGCAGTGAAAAAAAGAACAAACGTGATCCTGTTCTTTTTCTTTCAGGTTGTGCTTGTGGCCACTTTGCATTTCTAAACAATTTTATCAGCTTTGTGTCTTGTTTCAGGATCCTGTTCTTTGTTACCTCTTCCCTAACTTCAGGCAACAACTTACTTCCAATGTGTTCCTGCACAATTTCTTCCTCCTGTATTATTATTTTTCTAGCTTGGTTTTTCTCTCTTCTGCATTTGCTTTCATTCAGCTATTTTCCTGTCTATTTATCATATTTTTAGGGAAGCCCTCAGTGTCTGGGATAACTTGCCTGGCTGTAGATTTGGTTTGTTATTGAATTTGGTGTCTTGTGGCGAAGTGATCATCATGGCTTGTAAGATACAAGTGGCAACAAGCCACCACTGAGGGGAGAACAGTAGGAGAAAGACATTTATGAAGACAAGAACAGATTCTGGATTACATTTTGGTTATTAATCCTGCACACCAAATCATAACTACAACCTGATCAATTAATTATACAATTATTACTTTTTGTTTTTTTACCTCACTTCTTCCATCATCAGACTTTGTATTTTTATAGGACCATCTATACTTTTCATAAAAAAATAGAAATCTAATCCTGTATAATCAAATGTAACAATAAGAACATGTTTCTTAGACAAGTAAGATTACATCGAATAACAGATAATATAAAATACAATTTGCCAAAAGATTGTTTACTAATTTAAAAAGAATAGTAATAATATTAATGATAATAATACAATAATAATAAACTTTCCTTAACTATCTTTCATTAGAGTTTTAAAGTATTAAAAGATAGTCAAAAGATTGTTTACTAATTTAAAAAGAATACTAATAATACTAATGATAATAATACAATAATAATAAACTCTCCTTAACTATCTTTCATTAGTGTTTTAAAGTATTAAAATCACAGTATTCCTTCACATTATGGTGTATTATTAATAACAGTTGACAAATGTTAAAATGCTACCCTGCAGTCAGAAATTGCATGAGCTGAAATAGTCTTAGTGTTTACGGTCACTGTTTTGTATGTCACCGCATTTCCCTCACTTCAAAAGAAGGGGAATTCACAGTCGCACTAATACACGAAATGCAAATGACAGTCAAAGCAGGAGGGGGAAGTAAGATCAGTGTTTCCCTGACTGAGAGAATGAGAGAGAGAGAGAGAGAGAGAGCAGGGATATGGACTTCACAAACTTTGAGGAAACAAACACAGAGGAACACTTTATTCTCAGTAAACAGTATACCCATCTCCAGCAGGATAATGTGCCATGTCACAAAGGGCAAAGACTGCATGACGCCATCATGTCAATATCTCAGTTTCAGAGAGAGCGTTCCTGTTGGCTGTTCATTCAACGGAGGCAGCTGTCAATCACTCGCAAACTCCGATCAAACGGTCAAACTAGGCAGTGCTGATCAAATATGAATCAATATTCTGTTACTGTAATGCCTATTTCTCGCCGCAAATGTTTTCAGAAACATCTTGTAGTGTACTGTTTAGCTGTAAAATGAGAAAGTTTGCTCCGGTTGGCGGGCGGTGCTTTGTATTTCCTCAACAGATCTCAACATTGCTGCCGGGTCACAAACTTTCTCATTTTACAGCTAAACAGTGCACTACAAGATGTTTCTGAAAACATTTGAGGAGAGAAATAGGCATTACAGTAACAGAATATTGATTCATATTTGATCAGTGCTGCCTAGTTTGACCGTTTGATCAGAATTCGCGAGTGATTGACGGCTGCTCAGAAATGGCAAGGCTCCAGCTCGGCTCTGATTGGTTGTTTTCCTCCGGTCTGTGAAATCTTGCAGATGCCATTAGGAGCACCGGAGGACACAGAGGCACATGATTTTTTTCAGATTACCTGTTCCATGCACTCCTGTCAGGATATAGTGACCGTTTTATAAAAATAACTTTTTTTTTTAATCATATTTGCTCCATTTCAACCCACTGCAGGCAGTTCTGAAGGCAGAAGGGGGTCCAACCCAGTACTAGCAGGGTGTACCTAATAAAGTGGCCACTGAGCGTATATATGTTTGTGTAATTAGTATTATTAGCTGTTAGGACTTGAAATTTTAACTGGATACAAATTACTACTGTAGAAGACAATAATTGATCTTTTTTGTTCTTTTGCATCATTTATTTTGAAATGCTGATAAAAATCACTGAAAAAACTGTGTTTATTGTGTTAAAACATTTAAGCACAGTAATACTTTCCCAGATTAAGAAAATAATGGACAAAGCCAAAACACCCAAACAAAGACACTTTACTCCCAAGTGTGAAAATAGCATGAAAACAAGACTTCCTTTTAGGGGCCAACATCCCTTCATAATCCACATGCAACCTCCCTCTCTCTCACACACACGCTTGTATGTACAAAACACACACACACACACACACACACACACATTCACACTTCCCACCTATACACACACCAGCAGCCTCCGTCATTGTGCTCGCATGCACCTCTTTCGTAGGCTACACTTCCTGTTTGTGAGGGCGCAGTGTGTGTGGAGCGCAGGCAGGCAGAGAGCTACAACCAGATACCAGCGGCTGATTTCACTGTTGTTTCGCTGCTCTGCTCCGCCGTGCCCAGGATGTGGGTTCGACTGTTAAACCGTGATGCGTTTGCGGTGAATGAATGGCAGTGGTACTGAGCTGGAGACACTTGGACTCTTAAGACACATACAGAGAGGTTATGGATGCTGGACAGTGAAAAGCAGGTAAGACAGTGTATCTTATTTTGAAGGGCTCCATGCTCTGTGGGCTCAGACGGTGACAGCAGTCACTGACACTGGTTGTCTTTTCTAGTAATGTTCTGGGAACAATAACTGACAATAGGCTGTTAATTTGGAAGTGTTGAAACTATTAACATGTTTGCATCTAGATATGCACGTACAGCAAGTATGAGAATATGATGATTTGTTACAATATTATTCTAAAAGACTCTTGTTTTTTAAAGCTGGTTTTGTCAGTCAGCTTAATGTGTCATCTTGCTTTGACTCATACAAATGTGGTTTCTAATATCAGAGTTCATTTCTCTGCAATGCAAACACCTCGGGTGTCTTGTTTTCTGTCAGATGGACAGCATCAGCCTCTGTGATGGGAAAAGCAGGGCTTTGGTGTTGACTGTCCCCCTCCCCGCCCCCCCTCTGTGAGCTCACTGGCCCCCACGCTGTGATGCCATTATTGGGAACTTCTGCTTTTTTCAGAGGCTTGATATGATTCATACTTTTAATAAATGCTGAGGAACTAGAGACGCAGAAGCACGTGTTAGGTGCATGGACGTTTTCTCGCTTTTAATGTAAATAGGAACAGTTATTTAAGCCGGTGTTATCTGTTGATGTAAGATATGTGGGACATCCCCTTAAACTTCATGATAAGGTGATAATGGGTTCATGTTGGCTGTAGTTGGTTTTGTAGAGCAAGTGAAGTGTAATTGATTTGTATGTGGTTATAATTCAACTCCATAAAAGGACAAATACTAGTAAGTTTGTACTTGATTCATCTTTTATTTGGATGGATATAAAAAATGTGCTGAAAATTGACAACCAGGGATGCAAGCGGAGAATCCTGTTAAGTGTCCCTGAAGCATAAATTCAGATTGAGAGTCTGTCAGTGGTCTCTGAGGACTCCACCTAGAAACTCTACTGAGCCAACGCCTGAACTCAACATCCTTCTTACTATAACCACCAACCACGTGAACATTTGTTGTTTTCTTTTTACAAAACTGCACGAGACAGATAATCTGAAAAAACAATCATGTGCCTCTGTGTCCTCCGGTGTCCTCTGGTGTCCTCCAGTGCTCCTAATGGCATCTGCAAGATTTCACAGACCGGAGGAAAACAACCAATCTGAGCAGCTGTCAATCACTCGCGAACTCCGATCAGACGTTCAAACTAGGTAGCGCTGATTACTGTAATGCCTATTTCTCACCTCAAATGTTTTCAGAAACATCTTGTAGTGTACTGTTTAGCTGGAAAATGAGAAAGTTCGTGACCCGGCAGCCACGTTGAGATCAGTTTAAGAACTACAGGCACCGCCCACCAGCTGGAGCCCAGCCAATAGGAACGCTCTCTCTCTGAAATGACCTGTGATTGACCAAAGTCTCCCGTCACGGCTAGACTATAAAGCCTGAAAACAGAGCCATGAGGAGGAGCAGAAGTCTAGTTTGCTCTCAAAACACTTGAATTACAATATGCTGAAAGGTTATTGTAGAATTTTTCCCCAATGATGCCAAAAACTTGTTGGCTACTGCTGCTTTAAATGTAACGAAGTCCTTGTAGCTTCCCTCCTGCCTATCAGATGACAACAGACTCTTCCTGCGCAACCCAAGGAAGGGGTCACCAATTTCTTAGAAATTGTTCAATTGCACAATTAGTGTGAATACACACCTCCTGTTGAGAAATATCAACTGCCGTAGTAGGACATGTGTCAGGGTTGAAATAATAAAAAAAGAACACAGACTAATGGCAATTGGAAGAAGCAGATATTGACAAGCTTTGTTGAAGAGCGAAAGGTGTCACGATGTGTTGACGTCTTTTTTTAATTTCACATCTAGCAGAAGTTGATGATCCCAGAGCAACACTGTGTGTTATTCACAACATTGCTTCCTGTTTGTCTCTTTTTACGACTGTGGTATCAGTAAAATCTTCATTTTCACCTTTACGACATACACTTTGAGGTCAACACCCCCGTGTGCGCATCTCCACACGTGCACAACACACACCTGTTGTTGCAAAATAAAAGTATTCAGTGATGTAAGCCTTAAAGCATGCAAAGTGTTTTTACCCATATCACTTTCAAACAAATGTAACAGGATATGGTTTTCTCCTGGAAATCATTGATATCTGCATCCTCATTATTTGTGGAATGATAAAACTCAGTGTTGTTCAGTGTGAAATGGAGCAGACAAGGACTCAGTCAGTCCTGTTTGTGCAGCAGAGTCACCGCTGGCTCCCTGTTGTTTGGAGTTAAGTGTCATTACCTGATATTGCAGCATCTGATATTTGCATTAGTGGTTGTTTCATCATGTGTTTATCAGGATTTATTGAGGAAGTGAAGACCAAAGGTTATGGAGAGTGGCTTTCTGTTCTGTAAGTCACAGAACAACCTCTATGGAGCGCCTCGGTAGCCGAGTGGTTACAGCACATGCTATATACAGTATGCCTCGGGACCTCTAGGGAACCCACCCTCTCTCTCCCCCATTTTTACACTGTCCTCCGTCAAATAAAGATGAAAATGAACCAAAAAAATCTTTAAAAAACAACCTTTATGTTTTGGTGCTGTAGTTTGGTGATGTCATTCCAATTCGTCACATACTGCCACTTTGTCACACCCCTTGGCGTCACTTTATTTTTGGCATAAAGACCACTATAGTTACCCCTATAGGCGTCCCTTTAGAATTATGCAACAAAACCACTATAGTTAGGTTTAGGAAAGAACTACATGGTTGTTTTAAAACTTCTACATTTGTACAGTGAAAATGACACTGAATGTTGTGAACATGGGATGCGAATGAACAGCTGATTTCTAACGTGAAAGGGAAACTTAACGCACGGGACATGAACAGCGGTCTCCTGGATGAAAGCCTTGTATTTGTTGGACCCATCCACCTCCCTTCCCGTCTGCCCAGTGTGCATCTTTTTGCTCTTTAAACTACGTCGCCACACTCAACGGTGCACTTTCTCGGAGCGTCTACTGTTGCCGCTGATGAGTTTACATTATAGTCAATGGAACGGCCGGTGCATCTCATAGCGGTGCTAAATGGTGCCGTAAACTGACAGATGGCCGTGACAAAGCCTCGGTATTTGATGCCCTGGGAATTA
This sequence comes from Sebastiscus albofasciatus, assembly GCA_916701655.1. NCBI lineage: Eukaryota > Metazoa > Chordata > Actinopteri > Perciformes > Sebastidae > Sebastiscus > Sebastiscus albofasciatus. Next base: position 49,934 of record CAKAOI010030249.1, on the reverse strand, counting down.
GGGCTGCAAAACTTCCTACTTGAGTCACTTCTATACAGTAGCTGCATATACTGTAGTTCTAATGGTGTAAGTTTACCATGAAAGAAAGGATTATACAAACAGAAGTACAGCAAGATGTTGCACAAAAACACAGAAAGAATAATCCCAAAATTGCATTAAATATTAAAGTTTTATTTGCTAAAACTGCCTGCAGATAAAAATAGTTGATCCGTGACCTTGGGAACAGCAGTTCACAAAACAATCTCACCTCATGACCAGCGTGAACCAGAAGTCCTTGAAGTGCTTAGAAATAACAATTTCAACATTTGCAATTCCATGACAGCTTGGCAAACTGTCAGCTGATGAAGATCTTGTGATATGATGGCAAACACAAAAGGTTTCAGCTGCCTCAGGGATGTGTTTTATGCTTCACACTCAAGACTGGTGGGTTCTCACCGGAAGCGGTTGTTTGAACTAAAGGGAAACACTTAGTTACAGGAGAGCTTTGGAGTCGGGCCGCTGTTGTTTCCTAAAGCCATAAGAGGTCAGTTCACATCCAGTAGGTCAGTGGAGAGAGAGGCCGGGGGGTAACAGCTCTGGATGTGAATATCAGACTCTATCAATCAATACAAATGACAGGCACACATACTGTACACACATATTCACACACACACAAACTCTCCTCCCTGGTCTGTGGGAGTCTATCTGAGAGTCTGATCACACCACAACAATAGGGAGGCACCTGCTTCCTCAGCTTAGCAGGAAGTATCTTCCTGTTAGGAAGCAGTTGGTAATGGGATCAGCGGGAGAGATGGGAAGCAGCCTGCGAGGAGATGGAAGGAGAGGGAAAAAAAGAGAAAGAGAGACACAGGTGGAGGTGCAGTGGTTCGGTTCATCTGGGAAATGTTGATACTTGTAAAGAGGGAGAGACTTGAACCTAGTTGATCTCGATCACTACGCGAGCACCGCTTGTTATTGTCTGACTGTTGCAAGTTGCAACCCGTGAAAAAGTGGAAGTGACCTTGTTGACTCTTAGGGATGTGCTGCATACATCCTCTTATGAAACACCACAGACTTGTGCATTCGCAACACCACTAGCAACTCCACGTAAACAACTACAATGACGCTCTGCTGGAGTTGGGATGGACATTTTCAGCTAAAATCCCAATCGGTGTACAGTTTAGATAGTGCAGCACCACTCACAGTGCCATGGTGACCTAGCCCTCTGATGACACAGTATAATAAAGCTTGTTGAATTATGGTGTAGATGTTTTAGCTGGATTTTGATGCTTGGTATAGTACATTTGCGCTGGAAATCAATCTGTCCATCAGCAACCCTGACCTTCAGGAATGTTTTTATTCATTTTATTATAAAAATGATCATAGGTGACTTTAAATGATTCTTACATTACCAAAGACTCAGTATATAAAATCTTTGTGACACCTTTGTGTCTAACCTTTCCTTGAGAATAAAATCATTCCAGTACCATTCTGTGTAATAAGGCTACTTCTATAAAATCACACCGACACGTGTACTGAAACCGTAACTTGATGTCATCAGCAGAACTATTACTAGTACTGATAAACATCATAACAACACTTTCACTGCATCGTGCCACATATATGAGGTCTTCACCTCTTTTATTACTGTTACACGTCTCCATTGAACCCGCTCCTGGATGCAGGAGTCATCACGGCTCTGACTTATTAGTTCCTTCCACTCCGGCCGGGCTCTCGTCCAGCTCTGTCCAGCCCCGACAATGAGCGCAGCCCTTTGCACAAGTGTCCGACACGCTCGGCTCTATAGTCCCGCTCAGCGCTACTCGGGACACCTCTTAGACACAATGCCTCTCTCTGGGGAGGAGGGCCCGCTGAGAAAAAGGGCTTCATTGATGTGTTTACCTCTGGAGCTGTTGGTATTGTTGTTGAATGGTAACTGTAGGAAAAAGGAGTGAAGTGGTGGGGGATAATTGAATTTCATTCCTCTGCCCTCCTGAACTTTTTGCATGAGCTTCCTGCCTCGATGTTAATGATGAGGTCGGCAGGTCGGATGTTTGTAGGCCTACAGTGTATGTGTGTGTGTGGGTACTGTATATGCATGTGTGAATATATGGACAATGGTTTGTGTAACATTTCAATAGGTGTGTTTGTGTTGACTGTTGAGCTTGACATTCTGGGAAAAAGACTACGCTTACAAGCTTTCTTGACGAGCGTTAGATGGGAAGATCGATACCACTTGGTATCAGTGGCTGGTTAGCTTAGCTAGCTTAGCATAAAGTCTGTAAAGGAGTGACCAAACTGTGGAACAACAACAACTTCCGTGCCTGTCACCTCATGCCGTTGGGCCCAAAAAGGGTTTTTCCCATAGACTTACATTGGAAAAATGACGTCTGTAACTCTGCAGATAAATTTTTTTTTGAGGTGAATCATCATCCCAGTACGAACACTTGAACAACCCTTATTTAAATCATCAGGTCCTAAAAGTTGTAAAATGCCCTAATAGCCTAATCCAGAGTAATTTCCCTTCCTCTGTTCATGTGAATGAGACCCAGACCGAGGCTGGAGCGAGGGCTGGGAGGCGGAGTTAAAGGAAACGCTACTGTATGGGCCCAATGGATACAGAAGATCGCTGGATAATTTAATACTCGGCAGTCAAGTTTCTTTTGCTTCATGCGCCACTGAGCAACTTTCATAAGAATGAATGTGCCCCGCCTCGAAGGCTGTATCCAGTTTTATACGTCCATGGGAGAAACGGCCATCCTGGCTCTGTCTGAGGGTAATAAAATCCAGGTGCTGGTAGATGGATTTTGCTCAGCCACCTTCAGACGGAACTAGGCAAACCGTTTCCTCATGTTTCCGCTCTTTATGCTAAATTCAGCTAAGTTAACAGACCGATATTAGAGTGGTATCAATCTTCTTATCTGACTCTCTGAAAAAGGCAAATAAGCATATATTCCAAAATGTCAAACCTTTGCTTTAAAGTGGGTGTGTGTGTGTGTGTGGTCAGGTCATGTTATTGGGTGAGTTGGTGCATATGAGCGAGTGAGTCATTCATTAGCACAATTCGTTTGACAGCTTTCATTTATTTCTAACTTTCATGTGAAATGGGGAATTTGTCACACTGGGGAAATTTTGAAAAGATGTAATCAGTCAATCTCTTTTTGATGTTTTTCTATGTGCTGCGGACTTCACTCTGTAAAGACGCAGTTAACAAACACACAGAATGCCTATGTTTTCCATCACTCATGAATAATGTTTGCACTTTTAGCTCTGATTTATATAATCGAAATGATTTTGTTATGTATGTGTCACACACAAAAAAACTGCTAAGCTGGTCAAATTCTAAAACAACAAATCTTTATAAAGGTTCTTTAGGGAAGTGGTGGTGTTCTGCTTCTCAAATTTAGACTTTATTTGCACACGACACATAATACTGTATTTCCATGGTAAAAGTCCAAGATGAGGTAAGAGAAGCTTTAAAAATATATCAAGCAGCAACATGATGCATTACCGACAACCATGTAGTCCAATGAATATTCATTAAATGTTACATCTGTAATTCTGGTATTTGTCTAAAATACTAAAATCTAACACACTGTTGTTTTCAGAATATTTTCTAAATCCAAATTTGATCCAAACTATTTTTCTTTTCTTTTTTTACCAATACATCCCATTCACTGTCACTCCCCTATTCCCATCTAGAGAAGCTGTCAGTCACTGAACCAGGTCATCCTAGTATTTGTGAAATTATTTTAAATGATTATTAAATAATAATAATTAAAAAAAAATGAATAAAGATATTTCTTTTAAAATAAATAATAATTATTTGAAAAATTAGGGGCAGCTGTAGTTCAGTGTGTAGAGCGGGTCCTCGTAGTGTCCTTGAGCGAGACACTGAACCCCAAGTTGCTCCCTGGGCGTCCACTGCTCCTGTAAATACTAAGAATGGGTTAAATGCAGAGTTCAAATTTAAAATGTTTGAAGTTTAAGTTTAAATGAACAATGTCATTAAATGCAATTCTCGTCAAAAAGCAAAAAAAATTCTGTATGTTTCCAAAAAGGGGATAATTCATTTTACTAAATAATGAGGTAAAACGAGACACTGGCTAGATGCTCCATGCTCACTTGAAGAGCTGCAGTTGAAATGTATGGAAAGTAACAGATTTAACCAAATTGCTTTTGTTGCCTCGTCTGGCTGCACATAACCATTAACACCATTTGTGTGATAAACAAATGGATTCATTGTCAACTTCCCCAAAACTCAAAGAGCTCGACAACACAGGGATTCCCCGATAAGTGACGACAGGGCAATAACATAGACCTTCTTTACATCTGGCATTAAAATGTGTCTCGTATCTAGATATAATGTAACCTGATTACATTTACACCTGGTAATAATATGTGTCCCCAGTGTCCACATTGAGATCTGATCACTTTGTCCAGCTTGAACAACCAAACATCTCTCGTTTGCGCGATTATTTCCGCCTACATAGTTCTTGTATGTGGATTGAAAACGCAGTTGCATTTACTCTTGTGTTTGTTGTGGTCACAATGTGTCCCTGACCACCTCGGCCGATTGGATCACAATCCATCCTCAATGTGTTTTGGGTTAATTACTTCCTGTACTTCCATGTGGTCAAGCACTATCTGACTGCAATCTGATCTAGAACTGCAAAGATGAATCGATTAATTGGTTAACTCTCAACTATCAAATGAATCGCCAGCTACTTTGATAATCGATTAATTAGTTTGAGTATTTTTTTTTTAATTAAAAAAAGTCCAAATTCTCTGATTCCAGCTTCTTAAATATGATTTTTTTTTCTGGTTTCTTTACTTCTCTATCAGAGTAAACAGAATATCTTTGAGTTGTGGACAAAACAAGACATTTGAGGATGTCATCTTGGGTTTTGGGACATTTTTCACCATTTCTGACAGTTTAAAATAATCAAAAGATTAAATAACAATGAAAATAATCGTTAGTTGCAGCCCTAATCTGATCGCCCAAAACGCATTCTAATGCCAGGTGTAAAGGGGATCATTGTGTTGACCATCTGCTTCTTTACTGAAGTTATTTTGAGTCTGAACATATCGGGTGCCAGTTGTTCCCCAACAAAAACCCTGAAATTCAGGGGAATTCCAAAAGCTTTTGCAATGTTGTAGTTACCAGTGAAGAAGTGGTCACTGTACAGTTGAGCATATGTTTCTACTGAAACATTTTCCTTGGTTTGGGTATAGCAGCAGTCTGGGTTAACTTTTGGTTTTGGTTGGTTGGGGTCGCAGCTTTCAAACTGTGTCATTAAACACCTGCCGCTGTGAATGTTGTTTATCGACCCTAAAAGATAAATCTGTCACTCGACTCTTTTAAGTCACCGATGGGACGTCCCTGGCTTCTCGTTATGCATATTGCCTCCGGTGAGATGCCTTCATAACAGAACTGAAACAGCTTGCCACACCTGGAAACAGCCGAATGCACTGATAAACTGAGAGTTCTAAAAGTGAAGTTCAGCTCAACCTGATGTGTCCGTGGTGAAGACATGATGTACTTCACAACGTTGTGGTCATACTGGAATTATACGTTTGAGTGTTTTCGCCACGTCTGTCTGATGCACAGCATTGTTTCACAACTATGCTGTGTGTGGTACTCATTATAAATCTGAAATCTCAGGGGCTGTTTCTCTCTTTTACCCTTCCATAAAAGTCATACTGTGACAACTGTGGGTTTGTTTTGATTTGTCTAAATGTTTCTGTTAGTAATACGTGTTGTTTATTATGTTTTTTTACACTAATTACTCAACATGTGCGATAAGAGTTTCAGTAAGGCTCCTTTTTTTTTGTAAAACTGTCAATCTTCCTGTGTGTATGGTTTGTGGCAGAAAACTGACATGGTATAATTTAATATTTTAAATATATCCCAGAACATGATAGCTAATGTGGCTCATTTTCATTAAATTCTTCTCATAAAACTTAATGATTTGAGGCAGAACAGGCGTCCAATCATATGTGTTGTACTGCATGTGACATTTCAGGTACTATGGCAACAGAACAGCAATACAAGCAACCCCGTGTCTGTTTTTCCTTCCTCTTAGAAATATCCCTTTAATGGCAATGTTATTTATATAGCACATTTCATTACACGTAAACTCAAAGTGGTTTACATTTAATTACAAAATATAAAAATAAAGGCATAAACATAAGAACACAAGTGGCGTAAACAACATAAATATAAGTATACAGTAGCATAAACACGCATAAACCCAACCAAACAGCAATTTAAACCCCCCAAAACACCAACACACATAGCTGCACTGGTAACCAACTGTACAAGAAACAAGTGCAACCATACAAGCACACACACATACACACACACGCGCGGTATGTTATGGTTTGTGTATCTCCTTACACTCATTTTCATACTTACCGGGTGATCTGCCGTCATGCAAAACAGCTGTGATAACACACACTGTTCATGGAAGGAGAGGTTCATGTTTGTCTGCGTGTGTGCATGTGAACATTATGCACGCATACCATCAGACCTGAAGATAATATTCCACAGAATCCATGAATGGGAATGTAAAATACAGTAGATATTACTTACATTAATATCAGCTCTGTGTCCCGTCCTTCCACAGAACCTGAACAGGTGAAGATGCAGCACACGTCGTGCACCGAGGACAGGATCCAGCATGCTCTGGACAGATGTCTGGACGGGCTGAGGCAGAGTCCCACGGCAGCACACCACTGGAACGGTAAGACTCCAACAGGGCGACACTAGTAGTGATGAGGACAAGAGCATGTAACAACAACTAATTACTGCCATTTCTGTGGGAATTATGATGCATCTTTTCAGATGAATCCAGTGGGCAACCACCGGGTTTGAAAAGTGAAGCCAATGCTGAAGTGTCTTAAATGTGCATTCTTTCTAATAGCCAGCAGGGGGTGACTCCTGTGGTTGCAAAAAGAAGTCTGATTTGTATAGAAGTCAATGAGAAAATGAGCCTACTTCTCACTTATTACCTCAGTAAACATTGTAAACATGAGTTTATGGTCTCAATCGCTAGTTTCAAGTCTTGTTCAATACAGCATGATGTTCATTTAGTAAATTATGGTCCCATTTAGAGTCAAATAGACCATAAAGCAGGGTTTCTTTAGGGCGGGGCTACATTGCGATTGACAGGTCGCTACCACGGCGTTGTCCTGTCTGGGTGTTGTCCTGTCTGGGAGTTGCCCGTTGTTTTCGTCTTACAACTTTAACTCTTTCACAGTGTGTTGTCAGTTCATGAAAGTTAACTGTAATATTTTGTCGCCTAAAAATGTCTTATTCAGCGTTCGGATGTGCTTAGCTCCACCATCTCGTGTCGCTTCTGGTTGCAAAAAAACAAGACGTCGACGGCCGAAATGCTGAACTCGAGGCTTCAAAATGGCAGTCCACAGACCACGTCACGGTGACTACGTCCACTTCTATGGTTAAAACCTTGCATCTTAAAAACGAGGACTTAATACAGAAGCATGTTTGTTTTTTTAGAATGATTACAATCAACCTTTATTCATGGTTTCGAGTAGGAAAAGCGCGGTGTATTTAATATTATTGATGATGGCTGCATTCCACATAGGGGAGCTCCTGGTATTGTGCATGCTTGCTCACTGGAATAGCTTATTGGGACACTTGATGGACCTTTTTATTCATTCATCTAGAGCCACTTGCAACAATCCAGCAATCTTGCTCAAGTGCCCTCTGTTTCTAAGAAGGTACAAACAACACTGTTTCTCAGAAATATCAAGTACACGCATCTGAATGTGATATGCGCTGTTTACAGTGCCGACTCGAACAGAAGGCAGTTTGTTTGTTCTCGCTCTCTCAACACGCGGGCAGCTTGTGACAGACAGCCAGCATACGAGGTGTTCGAGTGTATGGGTGCCTGAGCGTGTTGTTGATGACACTCTTGCTGTCAGATCATCGGGGAGAACGTGTTATTGGGTGCTGGAGGAAGTTGTGTGAATAGACAGCTGGGAGGAAGTGGTGGCGCAGACCGCAGTGTGTGAGTGAGGCATCATGGGGCTGGAGTTACTGTGGCGCAGTAGTGTGTAAAAGCAGGGCAGAAGATTAAATCGGCATCAGCCTCCCACACGTCAACCAGTGCCACACAGAGTGACGTTCTTGGTTTTATACCCAGATAGATGATCATGATGTGATTTGTGACATTTAAAGCTCGCTGAAGCGGTTTTATTCTTCACTTCTTGACTCCATCTTCTATTTAGAAGATTTCCAGGGATGTGCGTGTTGTCTATGAGCGTGATTACACTCATATGAATTCAAATTTACATCTCAATAGGATCATTTGAAAATTGCAGCTTTGTTTTTCAGTGCTGGCATCTCATCAAACATAAACCTGCACAGCTTTCCAGTAAAATATTCATGATGCAAATACACCTCTAACCTGTAGAGATGTTAGATATAACTCCGTGGGTGCAGAGGACTTTAGAAAAAATAGAGCAACTGGCAAGTTTCTTGGAAAACATTTGGGTGCGACCTGAACAACTGCTGATGTGGTACTTCCTCGGAACCTGAGCTCCTTAGAGATGCAGTCGGAGTCGTTAAGATCGAGGGATCAAATGGAAAATAAGGCGCTCTTGAGGCGTCAGCAATCAGACGTCAGATTGGTGTGGTTTGAGATAATGTGGGCACAGCTCTGTCCTGTCGTTTTAGCTCATGTTTCCATTTCACACTGTAATAGAAAACTTGCTGTCAGAGCTCAACACTTTCTCCTTCCTTTACGTCCCAAAATTATAATGTCAATTAAAGTTTCCAGTGCGCTTTTCTTGAAAAAAAGAAAAAGAATTTTGAATCCACACTTTATAAAACCTGGCCAATAGTGATATGTGTCTATAGTTATCCCCAATTTTTGTAGATTTCACTTTAACCCGTCTTTATTTTATTTATTTATGTCTAGTACCAAAACACGTCTTTTGATGAGGATACCGTCGCTCTGTTTTCTTGCAACAGGAAATCTGCCCTAACAAAACATCCTAACTGACAGATTGAATAAATGGTGATAAAAACACACCCCTCAAGTGCAGCAGCGCTGACAGTTATAGACTTTAAAGTCCTGCTGTGAGTAGTTGCTAACCACCCTGTGGTTCGTGGCGGTCTCAGACCCAACGCAAGATTGACTGACACCGTCACCATCTTGTTTTTTACACGAGAGGGTGGAGCTAAGTACAACCAAATGCTGAATAAGACATTTCCAGACTACCAAAAAGGTTATAATTAACTTTTAATGAACTGAAAACACACTGTGAAAGTTTTACAACGAAAACAACGACAACGACAGGATCCCCTGCTTTATGGTCTACTTGCCTCTAAATGGGACCATAATTTACTAAATGAACATCATGCTGTATTAAAGAAGACTTGAAACTAGCGATTAAGACCATAAACTCATGTTTACAATGTTTACTGAGGTAATAAATCAAGTGAGAAGTAGACTCATTTTCTCATAGACTTCTATACAGTCAGACTTCTTTTTGCAACCAGAGGAGTCGCCCCCTGCTGGATATTAGAAAGAATGCAAGTTTAAGGCACTTCAGCATTGGCTTCACTTCTCAGACCCCGGAGGTTGCCCACTGATGTAGACCTTTTCATTCTGTTGCTAGGGCAACAGCTTTACTTCCTGTCAGATACTGCATCAACAACCTTTGCAACAGGAAATATAAAGGGGCGTTTATGGTAATGTCAAGGTCTATTTGATGATATTAGATGCACTTTCACTCCTTTAGGCTATGACTTGTTGGATTTTACAACTGGAATGAAATGTCTCATCTCAACTGAATTTTCAGATTGCAATGAATTATAAGTATTTGTGTATATGTTCTCATTTTGTTGTGACAATATGCAAAAAGCTGCTGCTCCATTTGAATGTCCATACTTATACATAGGTGACATGGATGTGCAATAAAGATGTGAGATGTGCAGTAAAGTTAGGGTTAATGAAGACTGAACTTAGAATACATTCATGGTCATGGAGTGGACGTAGAGTCTATGTTGATGGTCTACTTGATGTCATCTATTAAGCAGATTATAAGCAGAGTTTAGCTGATTATACTCACAGTGCCAACGGTTACCAGTTTGCATCACCAGTAAGATTCTAAGTGGTAAATATTGAACAACAGCTTATCTTGGGAACAAGTTAACCTGCAAATATTTGGATAATTTAAATGTCTGTGCTTTATGCTCCATCTCTGGGTGAAGCTTGCACACCACTGCTACATCTGAGTGGCCATCGCTGTATGTGCATATTCAGGAATTTCACCTTGGGGCTGGTTCCTCCTGCGTACATACAGTACATCCTCAGAAACCAAAACCAATATGGTCTGTGCTCTCAGATAGACTTGTGTTGTTGTAATCTTGGTACTCAGGACAAAGCATATTTCTACAATGTCTCTTCCACGTTGAACAATGTACAGGAGGAATAGAAATTGTCGGACATCATGATAACTTGTGCCCTCGGTTAATTCAAGGCAAGGCATAGTTTCACAGTTTTCTTTCTTGAAAAGGAGATTTTCATCACAATATCATTTATACCTGGTTAAATAAAAGCTGAAAAACTTTTAGTCTGAGCTCCCTGTCTCTCTTCAGAAAACATGCATTTAAGTTAAAAAGAACAGTATAGGGTTTACTTGTATTATTATAATGCACAGCACAGCTACCAATACAGGCTGGTCATGCTTCTGCTGCTGTCAGAAAACACACCAGACACATTTAGCAGTGATGAGAAATAGCAAAATACATATTTTTACACTGCTGGTCATATACAGATATAGTTACAGACTTCCTCTGCAGTAGTCAGCAGCAAAGTGCAACAACAACTGACCCTGCATCACTAGGTTTGGCTCTGTTGGAGCGCAAACAGTTTTGTATTGTCCTGGCTAGTGCTGCTGCCTCACTGTTTATTGAATATCCTTAATGATGGACTCTGTCTCCTACAAGTCTGCTGTAACCCCGACGACATTTACTATGTGAAGTGCTTAATATCCTCTGCACGTGTATACTGATAATTAATTTTGACATTGCCAAAGTCATCGTTCATTTCTCATATCCACAGAGCTTAATTACCTCCGCCAAGGTTATGTTTTCGGTTTGGTTTGTTTGTCTGTTTGTCAGCACGATTACGGAAACACTACTGGCCCGACTTTCAGGAAACTTGGTGGAAGGGTGTAGCATGGGAGAAGGAAGAACCCATTACATTTTGGAGTGGAGTGGCCAAGTGCCCTTCTAGTTTTGAAAGATGTTATGGTTAAACTCAGTACTTGGGAGGTTACAGTAAAATTGTCTTTTTGGGGTTGGAGCAAAACATTTGACTTCTGTTTCTCTCTCTATGTTTAACGTGTGGCTGTCTGTGCATGTTGAATCTTTCAGTGCTGATGTGCTCGGCGGGTCAGTCAATGAACCGCTGGAGCCTGGAGGAGCTGGTGAAGAGGGACCCGGAGAACTCCCTCATCCTCTTACAACAGATCATCAGGAAGACCAAAGAGGTGGGAGGTCAAAGGTCACATATTGTCCATATTGTACATGTTGTGCAGTAATGTCCTCGCTGCTGTGAAACACTACTAGAATTACTGAATGTTTAACTTAATCGCTTCTCTTTTTCTGTCTGTCTGTGTCGATGTGTGTGAGTTCAGGTTCAAGAGCATTGTCAGTACGAGCTGGTGGCTCCCCTCGCTATCATGTTCTCCTCCACGTTGCTTCAGGTACAAATCTTCATCCAGATGTTATCAAGACCTTTAAACCTCTTTCACCTCTCAGTATCATTCAGAGTGTTTCACATGTGTAAGAGTACTATGAAAAGGTTAGTTAGTTCCTCACTTCAAACCGCTATGACGTTTTCAGAGGTGTTACCGTGACAATTGAAAAACACTCACGCACAACACGCACTGGCCTGACAGTACCTGTTTGCTTGTATTCTTCAGTCAGGCTGATTTAAAAATCAAGTGGTCCAGTTAACAGTACACGTCACTGGAAATCGATTTATTACGGGTTAGACAGAAGCCAGAAGAAGAAGCCACTGTTTGATTGTTTCCGTACGTTAACATGACTCTATACATGTATGTTTTACACTAATTACTTTGACTAAATTGCAACATACTTCTTGAGAGATGTGTGTTCATTTTCAGTAGCAACTGAGAACCCCAGAGTTTAGTTTGAAGCGTGTAGCAACTGATAAAATTACAGCTTTGAGGTTTTGTAATGTCGTGATAACTGTACCTTTGGCGGTTTATTGACATAGAAGCCTGTGATATAACAAAACAGTAGCTAATGAAATAACCACATTATTACACTAAATTGAGTTACTTACTCTCCTCACACAGTACGTGACATGTTAGTAGTTGATGTTGTAATGATAAAATTGAGCAGTAATGTAATAACGGAACAAAAAAACTATCATATAAGGCAATAGTGTAATGACACTGTCAGTTAAAGTTATATTGCACCTCTTATGAAGGCATAAAGGCCAGTTATACATCACATTAACTGGTTTTATTACCAATCTGATCCATCAGGATATTATAATACAAAATATTTTACAAGTTATTATCAGCTGCTGTGATGAACCTGATGAGAGTGGTTGGTGATCCACACTAATGCAGGAGTCCATTAATTGATCCCCACTAAATTACCTGATTTGTGCCTCGTTTACAGACACCGTACTGTCCTCCAGGCACAGAGCTGCTGGAGGAAGCTGTTGAGGTGTTTCGCTGCTTCCTCACGTGGCCTGAGCCTTACTGCAGTGTGTGTAGAAACCTCCTCTCCACACTACAGCTGGAGATCAAGGCCCCAGGTAAATATAATGGGTTTTTCCATGCCACTGTGTGTGTGTGTTTTTATTTCTCTACCAGTCTGCACTGAGTCTCCGAAACACCACTGTTGTCTTTCAACCCTGGTATTCACCCTCCCCCTAGTGGCAAGTCAAATAGATGCATTTAGGCTGACTCTAATGCAAAAAGGATTCTGCTTATGCCACAAAACACCAGAGGCAACAACATCAATGACAGGAAGATGATAAAGATTTAGGTCGAACTGAGCACTGCCTGAAAGCGGATGAAGCTACAGCATTTGCAAAACCAAAAAGCAGAAGCCACATGTAAGAACACCTACCCTGAAATTAACAGGAAAGGTCAAAGGAAGTGCTAAAAACACAGCGACATACTGAATGAACTCATTTGAATGAACTGAATGAATGAGTGTTAAATGGTGATTTTTTTTTATGTAGCTTTTTTTAATACATCCCTGTGTTTCATTGTTAAGATCTCTCAGACATAAAGACACAGTATGAAGTCCTTTGTTGATTTTGGTTTAATATTTGTGCTAAATCTATCATTAACTTAATTTTGTAATTACAGTGTTTAGAAATGCAATCAAATATGAAGCCATGTGACAGCACCATTATGTGTTTACACATTTTCAGCCACAGTAGTTTGAGAATAGTAGTATTATAGTAGTAAAGTAATAGTAGTAAAAGTATTATTTTAAAGAAATTTTCTCAAGTAAAAGTAAAAAGTACTTCTATTTTCCTCACAGGGATTTCCTTTCAGAGACTAGTGAGAGAAGAACAGTCCCTCAACACCCCCAGCCAGTGCTCCAAGACCATGTAAGTTCACACAATAAAAAAAACTATTGTACTCTCTTGGCGATAGTTCAATATGATAATTTATTGTCTTTCAATGGAATCGTATCGTGATGAAATCAAATCTCATGTGAAATATTTTAATGGAATATCATATCAAGATTGCGGTTTTGTTTTCACATCACACTTTCCATTAACACTCAGTTCAATGCGATTTATGGAAATATATATATATTTTTTTCTCTGTAATTTCACTTGCAACTGTTTATGTTACTTTTTCACTAAAGTTCTTAATTAAATTAGAAAAATGCTCTTTCATTTGTCAAGTATTTAATTCACACAGGAGAATACAAAAATAGTTTTTTTTACCATGTGGTTATAGACTGTTTTTTGACTTACCAGAAAACTTGCTATACATTGATATATATCATTATAAAGATATGAAATTACCTATATCATGATAGAAGATTTTGGTCATATCGCCCAGTCCTACTCTTTATAAACTGTAGAACTATAGAATATACTGTATGTACTTGATCTATGCGCAAATTAGGACTTATTGTAGAATAAAAAGCTCTTCAGTTTCTTGGCTCAGCAGTGATTTATCTCAGGCTGCCATGCTTAACACGTACTGGTGATATTCAGACATTTATATTTGTAAAGGGCCGACTCTGTATGAGTGAACACGTAAAACTTGTTTGTACAGCCTTGTCGTTGAACAGCGGCGTGTTTGTGACAGTTTATGTTCAGTCCAGTTCAGACAGTGTGTTATCTTTACACCTTCTGCTTTCTTGGTAAAATGTGCTTTTCATACATGTCAAAAGTTCACAGTAACTTTATCTGATCTGATACCTTTGAAGTAAAAAAAACAGCACTGAGTGTCCATAAAGTAAAAAGTGAATTAGAGCACGTAGGTGGTTAACACTTCCTAACCTGGAAAGTCCCCTTTCATCCCCCCACTCCACCACCACCACGCACCACCACAGCATCCTGTGAATTTGCCCACATGTTCCCGCATGTGATCGCTAGTAACCCCGTCTGTGTGCTTCCCTGCAGGACCGTGCTTCTGATGAACCCGTGCGAGGTGCCCGCTGACTTTCTCTCAGTGGCTGAGCAGCTCAGTGGCATTCAGCACTCGCAGAAAGAGACCTACATCACCCTGATCAAACACGCCTTCCAGTCCACACTAGGCACCAAGTACCCTCTACACAGCATCCATGAAGCCCTGCAGGTATGTGCTCAGAGCTCTACACTATATAGTATGGACATGAGTCTATAGATAGTCCTCAAGCACAATTGAATGATATTGTGAGTATACATTTGTGTTTGAAATTTCCTTTGTGGTCTGGGGTTACATTATGAAATCAATTGTTATCTTTATACAGATATCAGTTAAAACTACATTTACCTTTACACCCTGCTTATATGCATGCAAGGGGAGACACTCCAGGTAAATAGGGTAAAAAATGGTGATTACTTACATTAAGACAATTATTTTGTTGTATTACAAGTTTTCTGAAATAGTATATTCAAATATGCAAATGAGGTATTATCTAAAGCTAACTTTTGGTGAATTTAGTAGAACTCTACAGATGCGACAAA
Organism: Sebastiscus albofasciatus; assembly: GCA_916701655.1. Taxonomy (NCBI): domain Eukaryota; kingdom Metazoa; phylum Chordata; class Actinopteri; order Perciformes; family Sebastidae; genus Sebastiscus; species Sebastiscus albofasciatus. Next base: position 34,734 of record CAKAOI010030249.1, on the reverse strand, counting down.
GTGTAGTAAAATAAACACCTACATGTGTATTTTGGATGTTTTCTTTCCACTAGTCTGAGAGAAGACATGTTATGGAAGCAAAATAGCCCCAAATGTAATGTAAAAAACTATGTTTTTGCCTGGGGTGTCTCCCTTTAAAATGAATACCAATAGTTTATAGTATTTCAAGATAATTGCAAAAGGGCTTTTTGCATTATACTACCATGTAAGCAATACCAAGGAAATGTGTAGCATTGCATCTAATGTACGTTACATCCATACTTTTGAAGAAGCCAATACAAACCATTAAAGAGTGTGTGTAACTATTTAAAGAATTACACAGGACAATAATACAGGAATGTGTCAAGATGTGTACCTTTACTATACCATATCATGAATACTCTTTGCAGGCAAAACCTGTGATTGAATTGGGGGAGATCTTCTCCGCGGTAAGTGATGTCTTAGAGACGGCTGCTGCCATGAGTGACCCTCTGAAAGGGCGCAGTCATGTGATCCAGGGACTCGAGCAACTGAGGGAGAGCATGAGGATCCCAGCATCCAATGGAAGGAAGTCTGATGGTAAGAGGGCCGATTTCATGAACTGGGGGATATAAATACAGTGTATCATATCATAATATTCCAGTTTCCAGTGGATATTGCTCTAATAGGCTGTTATTTTTCTCTTTTTTTCTGTCGTCCCTTTCAGGAATGCTACAAACTCTACCCTTGCCTACAGCCAAGTGTTACATGTTTCACTGGGAAAAAGACAACTTTGGTAAAGTATTTTGCAAGATATTTTATTGATTAATACACAGGAATTATCTTTCTGCTTTGAGCTGATGGAGATTCAGCTTTCCTTACTTCTTTAAGCACCAGGAAATCCATCCCCAATTTTTATACAACGTTTTTTTTTGTCTATTTTGATCCCTGCAGATGTCCTGAACATCCTTTTGGAACATGAGCCTGATGACGAGGTCACTAATGGGCATGCTGAGGAGGAAGAGGAGGTAGACATAGATGATGGTGATGGTGATGATGATGAGGATGTGATGGAGAATGGTGTAGAAGAGGAGGAGGAAGAAGAAGACAAAGAAGAGGAGGAACGTGGAGTAGAATTGCCTTCAATGTCTATGATCCCTAACGGCTGCGGCGCCAACCATCGCGCCTCCACCTTCTCCACCATCTCCTCCCTGTCCACCTCCTCCAAAGACTCCATGTTCTCCACTTTGTCCGTAGCCTCGGAGTCCTACTCTCCGTCCCTCTTTTCTGTCTGTGGTGATAGCGACTACTATGAAGATTCTGACGAATATATCTGCTCCTCTCCCGTCGCTGAAAAGTGTTCGCCAAAGTCTTCCAACAAGGCTCGGCTCAGCCAGCACTTGTACCGGCTCTTCGTCAAACCCAAGAGGTGTCGGTCGCTATCCCGGGCCAAAAGCTTAGGGTACACAGAATCAAAAGACCTTTCAATGGTGCGAGGGACGCGCTCCAACTCTCTACCACAGCAAGTCAAGTTACTTAGTCCGGAGCCCTTCCTCCAGCCACAAAGTCAGACTCTCAGACACGTCTGCTTCAGAAGGAGGCCCATTCTCAGCAGCGATGATGACAGTAAGAATACCACACTGAGGGTGGTGGTGTTCGGTGCTGATCACGTAGCAGGGAAAGTGGCCCGAGCCTACAATAGCCTGAGGAGGAGAGAGAGCGCATGTCCACGGCTCAGCCGGGTCTTCAACCTTCAGTTCTACTTTGTCCCTGTGAAGAGGGACTCAGCGGCGGGGCCGGGGAATCTGAGGTCTCCTTGTCCTGTGGTTCAAACTGGAACACCAAAAGGAGCGGCCCTGTCTAATGTAAGTAGAAGAGTACTCCAACCAAACGTCATACATTGAACACTATGGAGCTTTTTTCCTATACAAGAGTGTGGTCTTTCAGTTTGAGAGCATGACTTGATTGATTTCAAATTCAGATTTTGTAATGCTCTCCCTCAAAACCCTGTCCTCGCACTCAGATAGCCCCTGCTTGTGCTTAGATTTGCTCTGCTCAAACTGTATTCTTGTACTCAGATATGTTGTTGCTTGCACTTGGATTTTCTCTGCTCAAATTGTATGCTTGCACTCAGATATATTGTTGCTTGCACTCAGGGTGCTTCTGTGTGCCTGTGAAACATCTGCTCTCAGATTTTTCCTCTGCTCTTAGATTTTTTTTGTGCAATAGCCCTGTCAAAATTCCCCAACCAACAGAATGCCAGGTGTAGTGTTAACCAATGAAATGATCCCTGCCTCGTTGGAGATGCGTTTGCTTTACTAGAGCGTCCTTGACTGGCGGTTACTCTTTAACCAGACTTCCACCTTCCAAGGCTTTATAATAATAATAATATATCTGAGTGCAAGCATCCAGTCTGAGCAGAAGCAGAGCTAATTCAAGCGCAAGCAGGGGGCTATTTGAGTGCAAGGACAGGATTTTGAGGGAAAGCATTACAAAATCTGAACGTGAAATCACAAAGTCAAATTGAAAGAGTCGCTCACGCTCTTGAATAAAGAAAGGAAAACAGCTCCATAGAACACAAGGTTTTGTTTATGACATCATATTTACTAATCTGTCAAAGAGCTGAGTTGTACGGTACAGAATAAAGAAAGACAAATATGATAATTCCACTGTTGTAACTGTTGCTTTTGTTTAAGCAGGATCTTCACCTCACGGGCTCAGGGGACAGCACTAACGACATTGCCCATCTCCTGGGCATGTTGGACCCTTGGTACGAAAGAAACACCCTCAGCCTGCTTAACTTGCCGGCCAACGTCGTCTGCCAGGTACAACTAGACTCTAACTTTTACACTGCCTAAACTAAAACTAACCCTCACGGTTATTAAGCTAAGAACATGACTGATCGCCACTGGCGTCTATTACCCAACCAATGTGTATGCCAGAGAATTGTTATCATGCAGATAGATAAAGCCTGGAGCATGAACACCTTTCAAAAATGTTTTGTTTTGACTACACATACATATGTAATCTTGCTGTATTATTGTATTCATTGTTTTGTATGTCTCTGCAGCAAACCTCAAAGACGGAGTCAGAGTCCTATGATAGTTCATACGAGCGGCGTCTGCCCATCCTGGCTGACTTGGTCCTGTACTACTGCCGCTACGCTGCCCGGCCAACTCTGATCCAGCTTTATCAGGCTGAGGTCAGAAACACTTTTACACACAGCAACAACACACTATACAGTATGCATTCCTGCCAGGGACCTATTTTAAAAAGACAAACTTGTGAACAAAAATAGGAACCTGATGCCTCATTACAGAAACTTCCTAAAGTCTGAAATCTCTGAAATCTCAGTTTATGATGACATTTAGAATTTTTGGTTTTACACTATAATATATTTAATATGTATATTTTTATTTAAAAAGGTGACACGATTAGTGCCTCCGACTCCTTGTTGCAAAAATTGAACGCCCATTTTTTTTGTCCATGAAGCTAGCTAGCCAGTGACAAGCGAGAGCCGTTGATATTATGGCTTGTCCATCTCAAGTACATTGTAATCAAAGATACAGACAGTCTCATGTACATGCTAAAAATAGATGTAGGCATGACAGGGCAAGTGGCGAATGAGGAATCTAATGTACAGTTATAGTTAGGATCTCTTAAGTAAAGTTAAGATAGGAGGTCTGACACAGGAGAGGACACAGACATGACTTTAGAAATTGCTTCTGTAATAGGAAGATAAGATTTTTCCTATCTTTGAAACTGAAGTTAAGATAGGACAAGCAGTGAGGATATGTTTCTGTAATGAGGCCCCTGATGCTCTCTAGTTGTTGGTATTAACAAGTGCAACGCTGCTCCAAATGTCAGTGATTGATCGAGGATCTTTGGTGTTGCAGTTGACGTTGGCGGGTGGAGAGAGGAGGACCGAGGTCTTCGTCCACTCCCTGGAGTTGGGTCACACCGCAGGAACACGAGCCATAAAGGCCATGGGTGAGTGTGACACACCAAACACACGCACGTATCCTAGCAAACGTGCCGCAATGAAGGGAATCCTCCACATTTTCCATGCAGTGAAATGCATCATCAGGTTTTATGAGGTCGAGACTGGACTACATTTACGATAGCGGAACATCTGCTCTTTCTATATTATGATTCAGTCTACTTCTACTTTTTTTAGTTTCACTTGTCGCCAACACTTGCACTTTTGAGAAGTTAAAATTCAGGGAACGCTCTTTATGCCTCATGTCTGGTAGTTACCGTGAAAAATGACTTTGCTTTATTCATTTATTCATAATATTCTTCATGCAAAATGATGTTTTTGTCATTGCAAATTTAATATCTTCTACATTGAATGCTGTCTGTAAAGCTTCTGTCACAATGCAAAAATCTCAGTGTTAATTATGCTTCAATTGTTCACAAGTCTGAATGTGTGTAGTCATATTTAACAGAATTTTAGCATTATTTTAAACAGTAGAACTGAAACACTGCTCTCATGGATCACTAATGTGTGTGTCTTTTCCTCTCTTTATATAGGTGCTGCCAGTAAACGGTTTGGTATTGACGGTGACCGAGAAGCAGTGCCTCTAACGTTGGACGTGGTGTACAACAGGGTAAGATGGTGATTTTATTCCCTATCAGAATGAAAGTCTTGAAACTGCACTTTACAAGAAAAGTATTCATAAATACTTCATCTTATCAGCAGAAAAAAAACATCCTATTACCCTTTTGGAGACAGCATAGGTTCACTCCATTTAACCTAATTCAACTGGTTTCGGTTATGGCCACTTCTCCAAACCCAGGAAATGACTCGCCAAATTTAGTGCCAAAATACAAAGTCTGCTAAACAGTCATGAGCACGTGCACTGTCCTGACCCAGCTTTTGTCTCTGTGGTCACTGTGGTATGAAGCATTAGACTGGTAAATATGATGTCCCTCTTTACTGGCATTATCTGTCCATCTTTGACAAAGACAGATCTCTAGACCACTTTTTGAAGGTCTTGTCTCAGAATTGATCACATTTTTACTCGGCCTTGTCTCGGTCTCAGACAAAGAGGACTCTGGATTTTATTTCAAGACCACAACTGAGGGGATATCACTAAATTGCCTGTGCATTTCCCGATTTATTACTGTGATTACTCATAGAGAACAATTGAAAAAATTCCCTTACACAAAATTCACCTCTGCAAAGCCTTTTGATTATTTTATCAAGACATTTCTCATATCACACTTATATAAACAGTATATAGGAGGAATTTTCATTTGTTTTCTGTGGGTGTTTTTATGGAATGTGGATATTTCAGATCAATTTGAGGAGCTCCTATATGGTTGCATGCTTCACATTTTATTCTAAGTCTGTCATGCAGCGGCGTGGGACTCACACTGGTCTGGTCTTGGTCTTGATTTAGTCTCAATCCCTCAAAGTCTTGGTCTCGATACGCTCTGCTCTTGGTCATGACTTAGTCTCGGTTTAGGTGGTCTTGACTACAACACTGCTTATCTTTTCCTCAGTTTTAAATATTGTTCCCTCCTGTAGCAGTCAGGCAGCAGGTGTTTCTCATTTCAGTATTTTTTTTCCAGTAATAACAGCAATAATCTTCTCCCCCCATGCAGGTGGTGATTAGTGGGAGAAGCCAGTGGAAAAGAGAAACCAAAGTCTGTACGTCCGTAAATTTAACCAAAGCATGCAAGAACCCTGAGGAACTAGGTACGCTACTGCCACTGGCTACTATAATACATGATGAACTGTGCTTGATTGAGACAGCACATTAGCTACGTAACATAAACATAATAATTACTGTTTAGGGTGAAAAGAAACATTTATCATTAGAAAGTCAGTATTTCAACAACTACTTTTCTTCATTTATCTCATAGTCACTGTATATTCTGTTGCTCCAGCTAATGTTAAATGGAATCCCTTGATATTTTTCTTTTGATACCTGCATTAGGTGATTAAGAAGCAATTACTGTCATATGTGTAAGTGCACTCATAATTGAATGAAATCAATCTCTGTCAGACTCAAAGATGGAGTGCCTGCAGCTCACGATGACTGAGGTCCTGAAGAGACAGAACTGTAAAAGCAAGAAGGGCTACAACCAGGTGAGCTACTGAAGACGTGACATCAGCCTGTCGTGGTGGTTTGTGGTTAAGAAAGTGCCGCATCAGCAGCAGCACGTTTTCACAAACAACTCTGTAACACATTGTCTATTTAAAGACAGAGACCTCGGTGCATTCTTGATAGCATCTCAAACTCATCTCAAACCCATCTCTCATCTCACGTACGCTGAGAACAAAGTTCTTCAATCTGACAGCTTGATGGAACAAAAAAAGCCACAACACAGGCAAGACTGGTGTCTGTTTTGCTTGTGTGTTTTGCTAATAATATTATCTGCTCAACATTGTAGCTTAACCTCGGTTAGATGCGGAGCTTTAATTTGCAATAGTCATTACACATCTCAGCAGAATGATTGGCTTTTAGCTCAAGGCTCTCTGTACAACTCAGGGACAAAAATAAGTGCTTCAAAAACAAAAGTAACACAACTCAGACACGCTGCAACAGCAATGAATATCATATCAAATGATGTGCAAGTATATCGGCATAAATTTGAAGGAATTTTCACCCATCTACTGTAGCATATATTTTAATTTCTTGTCCAAATCGTTTATTCATGAGGTGCAGTGCATTTAGTTTCTGCTTTGTTCTTTTCTCTTGCAGCAGCTGAGCACGACAGAGGTGAAGGTGGACAAGGTGCAGGTCAGCGGTGTCGGAAACACAACCTTTGCTGTGTGTCTGGACCAGGATGAGAAAAAAATACTGCAGAGTGTCACCAGGTGTGAACACGCACACAAACACACACACACACACACACACACACACACACACACACATACACGTTTTCTATAGTTATGTGAATCCTAATAGACTAGAATAATGCATGCCCTATAGCCCCTAGCCCTACACCTCAGGATGTAAACCTAATTTGAACCTTAAACTTAAAGGTGCAGTGTGTAGGGTTTGGTGACATCTAGCGGTGAGGTTGCAGAACTATACGGTGAACTATATGGCTCCGTGAAGAGGACCCGCTCCCTATGTAGATATAAACGGCTCATTCTAAGGCAACAAAAACACAACGATAAAGAAAACATACTTATTAATATTATATTCCATTTCTGCCAATAGAGCCCCCTAAATACTACACACTTTTCCTTTAAAACCAAATCTTAACCTTCAAACAGTCATTTCAAAATGTCTAAAAACGAGAAATGTGAAAAACTGAAATTTGTCCACACACACACACATACACACACACACACACACACACAGAGGAACTGATGTAGACGTACACAGTGTCTGAAAAGAAGTGGTACACCACAAGTACTTAATCTTTCAAAACAAATGGTTGTGTGAAGTGGTGATCGCCCCTCTAGACAGGCTTCCCTGATCTTTTAACGTCTTCAACATAAATAAATACATTTTTTAAAAAAAAACATCTCTCAGGAGTTTCATATGTCAGAGACATTATTTCTCGTCTCAAAGACAGACGAGACAGGCTTGTTATTATTTCTTGTTGTATTCTAACTGCAGCCTCTTCAGCCAGAACCCAACTACATGAATAGAAACAAATACACACATAATATTCACCATCCACTCACAAGTGTAATTATTTATCTAACTCATGTGTCTCCCTCCCTTATAGATGTGACATATCAGTGTGCTATAAACCCGACAGTTCCGCTGACTGGAGACTAAGAAAGGCCCCGACCTCGGCCCAGATCCAGCCCCTCAACCCCACCTTCTGCTCCCTGCTTTGCCTGCCCATCGTCACTTTCAGTGGGGCTCTTCCCTGAGTCTGCTCACCACTGGTTTGGATGGTTTGAAAGGACATATTCTGTGCACTTATTTATGCTCTGAATAAGACACTGATTGCAGAAGGAACAATCACATGAACGGCAGTGGGATGCATCTGTTGGAAACATGAGGACTTGTGCAGAAGGAGGTACTCAGGAAACAGCAGACCCGGCCTGAGAAACGCAGAATGACTCGAGATACAATAGTTCTAATGATGCTCAGTGCAGCTTCCTCTGTATAAGGCAATCATTCACTGTTGTTAAGGAAACTGTTCGAGTTTCATTCGACAGGTTTCGGTTCCTCGTTTCCTGCTGATAGAGAAGTGACTTTACCCACAAGTAACATCAGAATGTAATTTGGTCAAACAGGGCGACTTTATAGTGAAAGCTCTCAGGTGAGATGGCACTCAAACTGGCGACACCAATATGTTGAAATAAGCCAGCGGGACCTGCCAGGAGAGGGAATTATAAACATGTTGACCTCATCTTTGAGACACAGTTTGAGAACTTTTCTTTGGATCAACTGACATAGAATGGAGGACCAGAAATTATACACCTTTTGACCAGACTGTACTATCTAACACCTCCAATTAGGGGCGATTATGGGACTATGTCTGAGAATGGACACTATGGACTTACACAATATGTAAATATCATGTTTGTAAATATTATATTGTATTCTATAACTTGAATGTTATGCCATAATGTTTTAATGTTGGGAATTTAGTGATAACCTTTCTCCTAAGGAGTTACAATGAAGTCACTGTTTAACTGGAGTTATCAATATGACCAGCAGGGGGCTCTGTTGACATTCCAACTGACTTCAGGTGAAGATTATACTTTAACAGTCCAGCCTGAGGTGAAGTCTCACTTTGTAAAAACTGTAATGGGATTTATGTATAAACCATATTTTAGCTCTTGCAAAGTGCTAACCTTTATTTCATCAAGGGCACAGATGGGAAATATAAATTTGATATTGTGGTGCTAAAAAATACCTTTATAAAAAGTGAACTGATTTATTGCACTTTGCATACAGTCAACTATGACATTTTAAAATATATATATATATATACTTATTTTGTTGCTGTAAAGGGATAATACCCTGATCACCTGACCGAAACTGAAATTGTATGTACATATATATTATATGGAATTGGAGCACTTGAAGATTAGATTAAGGAATTAGGTACTTTTATGTTCAAATAAATGAAAAATAAAGACTATCAATGCATATTTATAATTGTATGTGTATCATCTATGCAATGTTTGTGTATATTACCAACTTTTTATTGTGTACATACGTATACAGCAAGTATGGGTACGGTGGTGGAATGTAACTGAATACTGAATCGCTCAGGTAGTGCTGGAAAGCAACATTACAACATCAAGTACATTTGCTCAACTACTCTACTTAAGTACAATTTTGAGGTACTTGTATGTTACTTCAGTATTTCTACTTTCTGTTACTTTCTACTTCTACTCCACTACATCTCAGTTGGAAATATTGTACTTTTTACTCCACTACATTTATCTGACAGCTTTAGTTACTTTACAGATTCAGATGATTAATTACAAAATATAATCAACTAATAAATGATGATGTATTATTATAGATTAAATTACCCAGCAGCATATAAAGTAATTAACATGAGCTCCTAACCCTTTACCAGCTGCATGAGACATTAAACTGATGAACACATTAATGCATCAATAATTATAATCCAATAATATAATATAGATTATTCTACATAATGAGTACTTTTACTTTTGATACTTTATATTTTTAATGCTGACACCATTGTACTTTTACTTAAGTAACATGTGATAACTGTGATATTAGTACTTTTACTGGAGTAAAATATCTGATATCTATCTATCTATCTATCTATCCATCTATTATATAAACTTTGAAACACATTTGATGTAAATGGGAGTTTACATCTATCTATCTATCTATCTATTTATTATATAAACTTTATGTTTATTTATTTTTGCACAATTTAAGACTATACAACATAACAAAAAAATAAATGAATAATATAAAGTGCCGGAAGAGGCAAAAAAACCCACTGGGCTTATCTGAAGCCTACACCTAGAGGCAAGATTAATAAAGAAATAATATGACTACATAATAGTGATAACAAACAATTAGGACAAAATATATATAATAACAACAACAACAATACAGTAAATATATCAAAAAAGACAAGTGTGTGTGTGTGTGTTGCGTGAAACACCTTTGATGTGAATGGTAGTTTGCATCTATCTATCTATCTATCTATCTATTTAATCTAATCTAATCTAATATAAACCATGAACACCTGTGACGTAGATAATAATTTACATAGATCCGTGCTCTGATTGGTTAGCCCTTTCCTGAAACCCCATTGGTTGGTTGCAGCGGAGGTGGGCGTGGCCTGAGGACGAGCCTCACTACTGTCAGTTAGTTGACACCAGAGGAGTTGAATGAAGTGTCACCAGCAGAGAGAGAGAGAGAGAGAGAGAGAGAGAGAGAGAGAGAGAGAGAGAGAGAGATAATACAGTCGACAAATGGAGGCACAACTTAACTGCTGGTAAGTTTTCCCAAAACTGTTTAGTCTAAAGTCATCTTATACACGCTGCTGTTGATCCTGTTCCTGTTTATATACACTTTTGTTGCTGTTCTGGTACGGTTTTAATGATGTTTACGTTTCGCACTGATGAGCTGCAGCTTATCTGATCCTGTAAACACAGTATGTCACTACTGCACCATGCAGATAAGATGTGACAGTGTGGTTTACTGTGCAGCACCTGAATGACTGATATAACTCACCCTGTGCTGCTACTGCAGGTTATATGTCCTCCTTTGAAGAGCCTTTTCTTTTTTTACCATCATCTTTTTTAACAGTCTCTTCTGCACTAAATTCACTTTTTAACAGTCTCTTCTGCACTATATTCACTTTTTAACAGTCTCTTCTGCACTAAATTCACTTTTTAACAGTCTCTTCTGCACCGTTTGTTTTGCACTATGGAACTATGATGCTGGAAACTTGAATTTCCCTCGGGATCAATGAAGTTACTATCTATCTATCTATCTATCTATCTATCTATCTATCTATCTATCTATCTTTTTTTGAATGGGCTCTTTTTACATGCAAGTCAGCAGCAGGCTTTAAAAAAAAACACTTCCACACGTCAGTGGCCTATGACATGAGGGAGTTGGGTTTATTTTTTCCCCCTCCTCCTGAGATAATAACAAGGGTTTGATAACAGTGCCTGATCTGATTGAAGCCCTGGCTCTCTCTCTCTCTGTTGTGTCTGTTGGGAGTCTTAAGAGCACAGCTGTATTTCCTCCAGCTTCCTTGTTTTAGATCCAAGCTTCCTGGTACCACTTTGGGATTAAGGGGATGCAGGGTGGCTCCAGTCTGTGTCTGTGTGTGTGTGTGTGTGTGTGTGTGTGTGTGTGTGTGTGTCCATATTAGTCCCTTTGTAAGTGATATTTTTGCTCCAAAAATGAGCCCCCATAGTATGGTAGCATTGCTATTTTTAGCAATAAGGCACATATTACAGTTTTTCCTCAATCGTTTTGGCTCGTTTTTTCAAATTAAAATTCTCTAAACTGTCAATTTGATGGGACATCACAACTCTATTGCATGTCTGCAAAAGGTAGTAACTTACCCAAAACACTCCATTCATGCTTCAAAACCTAGTTATTGTGTCACCAAAATGAAAAGTTGTTTTGTCATTGTGTGAGTCGTACTTGTCAAAATGCTTAGCTGTTTTTTCACCACGGCTCTCAACCTTGGAAATGTTTCTTATATACAAATCTCCATTTGGTTCTACTTTTTGTTGACACTGACTGCTTACTTTAGGCTACAAGAATGTCAGTTTTGTCTCGCTGAATGCTAATGTGTTTCGCAATGAGCTTTTTAGATTCCAATTTCAACAGTAGGCAAAAGTTTACTGGGGAAAGTAAATACTGTACAATAGTACACAGAAACAGGATATGTTTGCGTGATTATACAGTAGATATATTTGTGTATCAATGTGTTGAAACGATGAAATAATATTTAGAAGTTGTGAAGAGGAATCAGACTTTCACTGAGAATCAACTCATCAGTTTTGATCAGCAAGACGTGTGAGTGGTTATTGTGCAAATTGTAGACTCTTACTCTTTTGCCAAAACACATGCAATTTGCTTGAATGAATGAGAAATTCAAATCTGTTGTCAACAACAAACTAATAAGAGATTTGAACCTAATGTTTAATTCTCATTCAAGAATTGAGCCAAAGCGAACAAGGAAATCTGTAAACCTCAAATGTTGGCAACATAAAGGTTTTGCAGCTTTCCACTGCAGCACAACGCCCTGTTAAGAATGACCTCTCTAATCAAATCAGACTGGTGGTGATGTCAACTATTGGGTGAGGCATTCCAGTTAAACATGACAAAACAATGACATCGTGGATTCAAATATTTAGGCTATCAACTGAATGCTGGTAATCCAGTCTTGAACTTGGCTCTATAAAGGCGGAAATAAACTTGAAACATATTTGGGGACATTAAATAACAACTTTAAATCTATAAGTAAAAATCAGAATTCAACTACACATGATGAGCAAAAGTAGTTCCAGTCCACATGGTGTTAAATCTGATCTCCGATGTAATGGTAACCTTATCATAAGACAGTGCGTTCACCGTGACCAAATATGTAATGATATCACCACAAACATCTCCAGTGATATAATTGTTCAAGTGAAGTGAGGACAACTGGAACAGGTGCACCATGTAACACAAAAATGAATAACCTCTAAGTAATAGCTGTCATGAATCATAGGCTTAACACCCTTTGTAAGAATGATAATGAACACACTAAACAAATAAAGCTAAGTTACACAAAACTAAGCCGTTCTTCCTCTTAGTTTACCTTCTAGTAACAATAGAGAGCATCATTTACCAGTTCAAATGATTTTTCTACTGCAAGCATGCACTTCTACCCAGTAAGTTCAATGTAGAAGGTTGGCGGCAAGCACAGACTATAAAGAAACAAAGCTAATGTACCTGTCGCTGCCATGCTGTTGTGTGGAACTACAAATTTGGGATACAGGGTAGAGCTCGGGAGCGATTTAGGTGAAGCAAGAAAGCAACACATCAGCTGACTTTGACTGGATTAATCTGCTGCCAATAAACAAACACACCCCAAAAAAGTAACACTCATCCAGCCAAGAAGTTTTCTTAATACAACTGTAATTTTCAACAAACTTATTAGCTAGTGTACAGTATGAAGAGAAGTTGGGGTTTTCACAGTTACAGTTATCTTTCGATTGCATCTAGCAGCCATTATGTAGGCCTATCTTCCGGCATATCTGTGACCCAGCCATGGGGGTTGTCACTTTGTAGAAAGTATCATGACACTCAGAATTATTTTGTAACATTGAAGACCTAACACGTTTTAATAGTTTAATAGGAAAGTCAGCGTAACACCTCTTCCTAACTGGACGCGGTGCGAATGTGTTGATGTCCTATCCTGCTCCGTGCGTCACCGAACAGACAAAGCGGCGTGTCGCTTGTTTGAAAAAACGCTAGCCCTGGCTCTATTTATGCAAAAGTTTCGCGCACCTCCGACCTATTTTCAAAATGGTCAAAATCCATTTTGGGCTATTGTAGGAACATGGCGGCTGGCTCTGTGAAGATATAGATATAAACGGCTCATTCTAAGGTAAAGAAAACACAACAGGTGATTATACATTAAAAAAAACATAGTTATTAATATTATATTCCATTTTTGCCAATGGACCCCATAGAAATGCTGCTCACTGTGCCTTGAAGGCCTTTGGGTCAATCTGTGTCACCTTTAAACCTTGTCTGGAAGACAGTGTCAGAGTCCATCGTCTCATCCATGTTTTATTAAAATTAGATCCATAACTGATGAATGAGCAGGACATGAGTCATTGAGCCACTCCATCCCATGAGGGTCAACATCACGAGACATGAAACCTTTCTATACAAAGACCTCTCAGTCCTCTACGAAATGTCACTCTCTTAAAAGTAATTTCTGCACCAAGGTCTTTGGAGGGATAGTCCAAAAGTGTCTTAACACTAAAATAATCTTTGTCGTTAATCAGTAGATCATCAAGTGACGCTGGTAAAGTAAACCAACATGAGGCCAGCATTGGCTCTGACACAAGGAAGTGTTCGGCCTTTGGTTGGAGAAGCAGTTTGGCATAAATGGGCAGGTGTTTCAGTTAGCTGGTGGTTGCTGGTTGAAAACTGGTTTCTCGTACCAACCAGAGGCAGCAAAGCAAACAATTTGTTTTTAATTGTGATTTAAAGAGAAGAAACTGAGCTGACCTGTGACATGCTGCGGATTATGCTGCAGACACTGACAGTAAGGGTTTGTTGAATAGTTCCTCCAGCTGCAGAGGAAAACAACTCAATAAAATCTGTTGTAATCCCTTTTTTCCCCTTTGGGCTTTAGGAGAAACAGTTCATTTAGGGCAGTTAGATCAAACGGACTCCACCATGTCTGCACACTGTCTGTGCTAACACAAAACTTGTGTGCCTCAGCTGAGGCTTTGACCACTTCAGCTCAGTCAGATGACCTTATTAATTCAAGTTATCACTAAGTCACTTGACATGATGCCTTATGGACAAAGTGCTCAGCACAAACCTTCACACCAGGGTTCACAGTCATGCACAAAACCGCTTTACAGTGCACTTTATATCAGTCTGTATTTTAGTTTAGTTTAGGAGCTTTGTAGAGTTGAAACATTTTCTCAACTAATCAATTGGTCAAAACAAATCTGCAACTATTCTAATAATTGGTTATAAGTCTTTTTTTGATTTGTGATTTTGGGCTATACAAATAAAATTGACTTGATTTGAAACCTCCAGACTACATTTGCTTCTTTAGGCAGATGTTGCCCTGCAGTGCTGGGCCCTCGTCGGCCCACACAGCTGTTGCGTTTCCCCGGAAAACCTGACACAACATTTGAAATGACAAAGTTATGACAAAACACCCTTAAATCCACACACTGCAGCTTCCTAAATGCAGACAGCCGCAGACTCTCTCCAATTTGAGACGCCACCCGTTTGTTTGTCCTGTGAGGAATAGAAAAACAAATGGCAACACTTCTTGGCAGTCGTGTACCTGTGGGCTCCTTGGAAAGCAGTCTCCAACGTGGCTAAGGCTTTTTCATGCCAAGTGTGTATGTGTGTGTGTGTGGATCTGTTTGTGTTGCTGATCATGTCTATATGACGCACTTGGTACATCCTGTGCTTGTAGCGGTTGGATCACTTTACACTCAGTGACCTCCTGTGAAAGTTTACCGCCATATTAATGCATTGTCTCATTATGCCCACAGTGGCTAAATATGGTCTGCTGCGTGGTGAGACTGACGATCTACAGGAATCCGCACACGCTTTTTACTCTTTCCTGGAAACAATGTTTACTTTTCCACTCAGGTCAGTTGCAGAATATGCAGAATATTTGGTCAGAGAATGTGTCAAATGTTGTGGATGAACTGTGCCCTGTGCTTTGCTGTGGGTTCACTGTATGGAAGTTTTTATTGGACTTTAATAGACTTAATCCGCAGAAGACAATCCACAAATATGTACCATGATCCACAAATATTTCACTATCCTCAAACATGTATTTATGTATTTGTGTTGTGTAAAATCACATTCACAAAAATACGGGGTGATTTGCAAATATGCATAACTTACTCTTTAAACGGGTATTTTAATTCCACATAAAAATGTTATAGTTTTACATGTAATGTGAGATATACACATTTTGCATCCATTTGTGCATTTCACGTGGAATGATATTTGCGCATTTATGGATCGCTTCCTGACGGTTCCCTCCTGTATGTTAACGTAATTTTGTCCAATTCGCACCACAGCAGATCTGTAGAAACAATATGTAAGATCTGCTGCAGTATGAATTCACCCTGTGGATGTGACTTTACACAATACAAAACAGAACATACACGTTTGTGGATAGTGAAATATTTGTGGATCATGATACACATTTGTGGATTGTGTTCTGTGGATAGCAACTATTAAAGTCCAATAAAAACTTGAGGCGCAAAGAGTGAGTTACAGTTTGTATAAGACTTCCAATATGTGGCTTAATTATCAGGAAAATCTGAGATGCATTGCAATTGATTGAACAGGTACACAGTCAGCATGGATGCCTCAAATGTACCAGAGCAATTTCTTACAAAACAAGCAAACAACATATTTAAAACAATCACAAAATTACCAGCTTCCTTCCCAAGTTTTCTTCATAAACTGGCAATGAGTTGTAAGCCAAAGTCACAACAGCAGTAGAGGACTAAACAGCCTGTACCTGTCCTTCTGTATAACCAAAGATATTCTATCTCATTCAGTAAGAATTTGAGTGAAAACATAAATCATTCATACTCAGCGTTCCCCCACAGCTCTCTGCTGGTTTTTCCACAGGCTTTCTCTCTGAGGCCGCAGCCGTATCTATGGTAACAATGCGGTCTTTGTTTGGAGCTGTTTTTATCCGCGATAAGAATGGATTTAGAAGTATTTCATGCATAAAGAATGAATCTATTCACCATTCCAAAACGCTGATGGACATCTCTGCAGTAAAGGGGTCATGCACAGGTTACCCTGTCAGTGCAAAGATCAAAGAAATCAGAAAAAAACGGTTTCAAATTGATTTATCATAGTTTTTGAGCTACAGAAGAATCAGTAGTGTGTAAATCAGTGGTTGGAGTTGCATGTGCACTAAATTCTTATCTTGTGCATAAAGCTCTCATGTGTTTGCATCTCTATTTGTGTTTCAATATAGTATCTGTTCAACTGACTCATGTTGCCTAATCCAAAATGCCACATCCTCGTCTGACCCCTAATGGACCAATTAACCCAGTAATCACCACCATAGACTCCACAGAAGGGATCATAACACACACACACACACACACACACGGCTTCTCGGGAAACCCCTTTGCATCTCTACCTCTTCCTATCTGTCTTCCTCTTGCCTGATGGATTTAGCACACTACCCCCAGCAACAATACATCTTCACCGCGTCCACTCACATCTGTTATTAGGAAGTTGTATTTACACCCACTCCTCCATTCAGTGAATTTTTGTTAGTTTTTTATGACATATTCACCTGTTGCTTGCAAATTTGGGACATCATTGCATGCAATGTTTGCAGACCCTGAGGAGGAAATAATTCCTGGTCAGTCAGGCTCGACAGGTTTACAGACACACACACACACACACACACACACACACACACACAAATTCACCGGTACAGGACTTCCTCATATTGTCCACAGCATGTTGATGCAGGAAATCTCTTTGATTGATATCCCCCGTTGCTCACACTGAATGAAAACGTCTTAGGGGTTGTCTTTGCAACTTTTGAATGCGAGTGTGCGTTTCTGCAGTGAGTCTTTGCATGGTTAGAATCAAAGATGACAAACTGTCTGTTGGCTATACAGCATGATGACTGTTTTTCGTTGGTTTGACTGATTTATAGCTCAAATGCAAACTCTTCCTGAGATGCTCCATGGATAGAAGATATGAGGAATTTGATGGTGTTGCTTTCACCATAAGCCTTTTCGCTTCCACACTTGAACTTTCCCATCAGGAAATTCAAGCGGTGTCACTCTGTACTTTCTCTGCAGGTGCTTTCCTTGCTCTTCCACTTTGACCAGGTGTACATGTAAGAGACGGTGAGGCCATCTGTGCTAAGACACACCATGGGGATTTCCAATCAAGCAAACACACGAACCCACCAACCCTCTTGCTCTACGTATGAACGCACTTCCACACGCCGCTGTCAGGTCCTTCCTGTTTTCTGAGATTTCTGCAGCGTGCCTGAGCGGAAATGAGTACTCCTGTTTTCTGTTCGGCCGCATTGTTTGAGACTTCAGCTGACCGCTACGACGCACTGCGACTGGTGCCCGCTGCCCGCATGGGGAAGGTGTACATATGTGTATCATAAACGAAACTCAGATTAGGAACTGATTCACATTAACCATAAAATGTCAACAGTCATAGGGGAAGTTTGTTTCACTGGCATGTGGCCTTGGCATATGTAATAGCATTTCAGCTTGTGGTCTAATCATTAACACTTTTCAGGGCCATTTGGCAGAAACAATGTGTCCAAATCAAGGAATGGATGTTGTTGTCTCTACCTGACCACTCGTGGTTTGTTAAAATGATGCAAGAGGATGTTGCTGAAAGGTGCACAGTGGTTAAGTCCAAACAGATAAGGAAGTGTATCAAAGGATTGACTCAGATTGGTGACATTTGGAGCTGTGATCTCTCATGCACTGTGTGTTGATTTATACGGTCCAAGAGTATTTGTGCGTTTTATATCCGTCTTTGCTTTTGTGTGCAGCTGAGGCGTTAAGTGCCTTTTGTTAGTACAGTAAATCACATTCCTCTCACCTCAGTGTCCACATATACAGTGTGTTTAACTTGGTTTTGTTTGATTACTTAATGTTTTAACAGTTAAAAGTCAAATTCCCTCAGGTGTTGTTTGTTAGAGCAATTGTGTATTTACGATTTATATAAATGCATTGTGTAAGAAAAGCATGTGGACTTTGAACAAAGTCAAAAACAAACTTAAGTCTTACAGTAACATTAGATTGATAATCGAGAAGCTATGATGGTGCTGTTGTATTTTAAGAGGCTTGCTTGCGTGCTTTTTTTTTCCAGAAAACATTCTGCAGACTGTGGTTTTTCCAAGCCAGTAATTTGGAAAGGCTGCGAATGATGTGGTGCATCTATTTTTAAGCTTTTATAAACTCTAATTCCATCGGTCACTCTGGTTCACTCTCTTTCAACAGCTCTCTCTGTCTCTGTCTCTGTCTGTCTAAATATAGAGCGCTGTCTGCCCACTCATTCTGACAGAGAGGAAATGCTGTGTATGTGTCAGCTCCTACAGTGCATTAATAGTTTCCGTTAGAGAGGTAAAAACTGAGTGTTTGCAACATCTATGTGGGTGAAGTCCATGCGCGTACATGGATGCTTTTTGCATGCATATGTATGCATAGTGAGCTCTCTACATCTATACTGTCCAGTATGGTTTTTGTGTCTGTGTTTGTACTACGGCTGCACAATTAATAGAATATCCATTGCGATGACGATTTTGGCTTCCTGCAATTAAATGAACATGATCGACCGCGATATTGACGTTTAAAATGCTTCGCTCATAGAAAACTCTGCTGCACAAATCAAGCGCTTCCTAAACTAACGACTACAGATGCACCGTCAGTCAGCAGCCGAGCGAAGCCGGACAGTTTTCAGCATTCTCACACTCATATATCCAAAACACATATGCAGCCACCACATGATGGTTTTACATCAGCACACAGTCAGTAACGTCTCACACACACACGCACACAGAACATATCGTCGATGTGGAAATTCTTCAGTGTGAGTGAAGAAGACATAAAGCTCGCTATTTGTTACAACTGCAAGTCCAAAATGAGCTGTGGAGGAACAACCTTAAACATTTGGAACAACAAACTTAATCAGACACTTATTATATTGTAATTCATTCCCATGATGCTGTTCAGAGTGATCACAGTGACCGGCTCGTCTACCGACAACACGGAGCACATTATGGTGCGTTCAAGCTCTACTCAGTAAAAATGAGGCGATGTTAAATTAGAACCCTATCATGATGCATTCAAATGTAATCTTGTAAAATTTAATTTTTGGTGAGAAACTTGAATAAATCCAGTTGTTTGAAGGAGATGTTTTCACAGCAATAGAGAGGGAAATATGACCTGTTTATCTTCCTAACACTAGCTCTAAGCAGCTTATAATATATAATTAGAACTATTAATGCCAAGATTTTTTTTAATCAAGCAAATATTTAAATAAAAATGTAATAATTTATTTCCTAATCATGCAAATAAGCACTATAGATGACAATAACAAAGTAAAAGGTTAACATTCAGCACAACATGGAAGTGAAAGCTCTGTTTAGTTACATGTAAAATTACAATAAAGATATTTTGTACCTAAAATCAATGAATAATCGTGATAATGATCGTGATCTCAATACTGATCAAAATAATCGTGATTATTATTTTATCCATAATTGTGCAGCCCTAGTTTGTACGTATAGAAGAAGAAGACAGAAAAAAGAAAATGAAGCAATTTTGGAGACAACATGTGCATCACAGACCCCAGAGAGAGGACAGAAGATATGAACAGAGAGATGGGGGCGGAGGGGGGAGAATGAAAGAGAGTGAATACACTAGAGGCAACCGGAAACTTGTGGTCAAACAGGCAGCGTTCAGCTGCTGAGGCAGCGCTGTTAACTCGCTGTTTTTCGAAAGCTCTGCTTCTCTTAGGGGGATCAAGGTTAATCCATCACACTAAATCCTTTCATTGTACACATGCGACCTCTGGACTGACCCTCAGTGCAGTGTGTGTGTGTGTGTGTGTGTGTGTGTGTGTGTGTGTGTGAGGGAGAAAGAGAAATAAGGAGAATGTCGACATGAACAAGAGCAAAATGTTTTGAGCCAGGAGTCCAAAAATAGAAATCCAAATCAGCTTTGAGCCAACGACACAGGACCCAAACAGGTTATGACTCTTTTTGACACACTACAACACCTGCGCATACAAACACTTCGCCCCCTCCCTCTTCCTCCTCTCCACCTCCCCCTTCTACTCCGCTGTCCTCACTTGCCTGTGACTTGCTCTCTCGCTCTCTCTGTGTGCCACACACTTGTTAGTTTCGGTACAGAGAGCGTAGTGTGTGGATGTAAAAGACGTGCAGGACTGTTTGGTCCGTGTGTATACAGGACAGGACAGGGTAAGTTTATGTAATGTTACCTCTACTTTAAATCTGTTATGCTTTGACTGGTAAACATTAGCAATTGGAAATGGATATGAGGATGGTTTTGGTGGTTTTGCTTTGACTGGTAAACATTAGCAATTGGAAATGGATATGAGGATGGTTTTGGTGGTTTTGCTGCCTCGTGTGATGCTACAGATGTACGCTTTGTCTTTTAAATTTAATTTAATTTGGTGGCTGAGAAGTTCCATAAAGTAAAAGCATTTAGTTTCTGTTTTGGATGTTTGGTTTCTGTTACTGAGGGTTCTTATGATGCACTTCTGGTGTTTACACTAAGATTACGATCAGCCTCGTGTACTCTCTATTTGTGCCAAAGCGGTCGTATGAGGATGAATTATGGTCAGTATGTTGAGAGCAGAAAAGCATGAACATCTCATCCACCACGCTCTGCATTTACTGTGTATGTATTAATGATACAGGAAATGCAGTTTCCTGTGGCTATTAGCGCTTAGGGTTTGTTGTGGTTTTGGATGGTCTATTCATGTTGGATGTACTCATTTCAACATAAAGGATCTGAAACTAAACGAGCATCATAAGGGGAGATTTTCAAGAAGATCTAGCCAAATTTCTCTATGAAGTTAGTGTCGCGGAGGTTCGAGAGGTGACTCATAAACCTGTGTGGGACCTGAGATAAAGTAAGTGGCTTAAACCTTGAAGTAGGTTGAAGTTATTTAAACACTTTCTAGTATGTGTTGGTAGGTGTGTGTATACGTGTGTGTATATACGTGTGTGTAGGCGTTAACTTTAAACACTAAACTTTGGATTTAACTAGAGCTGTCAAACTTAACACAATAATTACGCATTAAGGGGCGGCAGTAGCTCAGTCCATAGGGACTTGGCTTGGTAACCGGAGGGTTGTTTGTTCAAGTCCCTGCATGGACCAAGTACTGAGTGTGAACTGGTCTCTGGAGAGATGCCAGTTTGGGCATCTTGGGCACTGCTGATGTGCCCTTGAGCAAGGCACCAAACCCCCAACTGCTCGGGGCGCCTGTCAGAAGCAGCCCCCTCACTCTGACGTCTCTCCATTAATGCATGTGTGAATTTCCCCTCGGGGATCAATAAAGTGCCTTTCTTCTTCTTCTTAACGCAAATTTGTTTTAGCGCCACTAATTTCTTTAACACATTAATGCAATCGATCTTCCGAGGTTACACCGGGCTCAGTTTTAAAGCTACTGGTATCATATGAAACTAGAAAACCTAAAGAATCCATTGGTACTAATACTAGTTCACCGCAAAGGATGTTAAATAACCGTCATGGCTATTTTCAAAGGGGTCCCTTGACGTCTGACCTCAAGATATGTGAATGAAAATGGGTTCTATGGGTACCCACAAGTCTCCCCTTTACAGACATGCCCACTTTATGATAATCACATGCAGTTTGGGGCGAGTCATAGTCAAGTCAGCACACTGACACACTGACAGCTGTTGTTGCCTGTTGGGCTGCAGTTTACCATGTTATGATTTGAGCATATTTTTTATGCTAAATGCAGTACCTGTGAAGGTTTCTGGACAATATTTGTCATTGTTTTGTGTTGTTAATCAATTCCCAATAATAAATTCATATATACGTTTGCATAAAGCAAGCATATTTGTCCACTCCCATTAAAACTCCCTTTAAGGTACATGTAATGTGTGATTAATTTGCGATCAATCACGATTAATCGTGGACAATCATGCGATTAATCGCGATTAAACATTTGAATTGATTGACAGCCCTAGATTTAACCCTTCAGCAGTAACTTAACTTAACTGGAGGCAATATATTTTACACACAAGTACAAAAGGAGAAACACTTAGAGACACATGCAGGTAGAGATAATATTATTATCGCTTCTGTCTGTGAGCAGAGAGAGTTTAAAATAGATTCACTCAGTGTTTCTGTGTAATTTTACACTCTGCTGTCAGCTAGCAGGCAGAAACAAAAAAGTCATACCTACATTTACTGTCAGCCACCACAAGTCAGGCAGGCCGTCCACCCACTCAGTGTTTGACCTCAGATATGATTGACACTTCCTGTCTGTGTCTTCTTTCTGATTACAGTTAATTGACCCACAATGGATGTGAGACATGACCAACCAGGCCCCCTGGGATAACGTGAGCAGTATGCGCAGCATGGAGCCAACAGGTACATGCAACACACAAGCACACACACACTGTGTATGCAATGATGCAGATATGTGCAGAAAAATGAATTAACCTCCCCCTCGGCTACATGCATGATTACATTCGCAGTCATTTGGTATCATGACTTATTATTTATTCTGTATTAAATAAATAGAATGCATTGTAGTTTTTCAGGGCTGGTCTGTGTTTCTTGAGGTTTTCATGTTCAGACTTTAACACCCAACCTCTCGACTTTATTGCCAGCCGGCTGCTCCCCCACAGTGCCAGAGGAAGAACTCTACCGCAGGATTCAGGCTGTGCTGCCCAGGCAAACAGACAACCAGCAGCCCTTTGACTGTAGGTACAATAGATCTACTACAACACACTGAAATAAAGTAAAAGTCGATTTTTTTTCTCAGCACTGATGTGGTTTTATCTGTCTTTGCTGCTGGCTCTACTCACATGTAATATATGAAATCTCACAAACAACATCATCTGATTATATCATAACAACTTCATCATGTAACTAATGCATTCACATTCACAATGGTTCAATATATCTGGACGTGTGGATTAGACATCAGCTGACTCTTTGCTGAGGAACTGTGTTTTTCTGTATCCAAAGCAGTTCCACTCCGTAAACCTCCCTGAATAGATATTGACTGAAGCCAGCCTCCTAGTGTTAATCACACTGTGGAACTTTAGCGGTGTCAGCAGTATGAGGGCTGTTCAGTTGTTAGTCATCACATATTTGTGGATTAGCAGTGTAATGGGGAAAGGTTTGACACATCTAGCAAGTTTGTGTTAACACTGTGGAAGGAAATTGTGCATCTGTTAATGTGTTGTGTAATGTGGTTTATCTGTGTGTGCAGGCATGTTGAGATGGACGCTACACAAGAACGTTCAAAACAATCCTGCAAACAGCTTATCTCTGGTCAGGGTGCTGATAAGAGAGCTGGAAAAGGTACTTGATCTCATAAGTGGCACTGTTGACACTTTGAAACTCAACTAATTGTTTGAAATGTGAGCACACAAAAGCAACAAATCTTTTAACCCATTTGTGCCCGCAACTGAAATTTTTCATTTCCTTTGGTGGACGTGTTCTCTGTTTTTTTTTTAATTATTAGAATCTATCATAATACTATATCTAGTCATTGGGCACATGAGACTACTGTTTTCAGAATAGACTCCATTATATTTTAGGATAAAACAGCAGTCCCATGTGCCCAAATACTAGATATAGTATGATAAGAAAATGTCTGTATCTCAGAAACTATAAGGAGGACAATCAAGTATTTGTTATCTATGAACTCACAACAAGTTGAAGATCAAATATATGCACATATATGCAGTGTAAAAAAAATATTTAATAAAGACAATGTTAGTGTTTTTCCTCATTTTTCAAAAATCCTGACTTTGACTATTAATAAAAGTGTGATTTTTCATGTGATCTATACATTTTTGAAGTTGTACTGGTAGATATACTAAACCAAAATAAGAATGACAATCAGAACAAATGTTGTGGCATCATACTATTATAATCTTTGGGCACAAATGGGTTAAGAAGCTGATTATTTTTCTGTTGATCAGCTAATCGGCTAATCGTTTCAGCTCTAGTAGCAGTGAATGTACAGCAGAGTGGAGCCCTGACAGTGTGTGTTTTCTCTACAGGCTGAGAGATGGGACTCTCGTAAAATCATCATCCCTCTGCTCCACACACTGATGTATGCCATCATTCAGGTACAGCATTCCTGCCACATTGTTGCTCTGTGAAAAGCTGCCTCAGACTTGCTTGTTCATACTATTTTCCACTTTTTATTGAATGCACATTTGTAGGAATTTCCGCTTAATCAGTTTCCAGGGCCACACTGAGTAGAGCATGTCTTTAATCTTACAGTTCTTCTAGTCCTCTTTGGGAGGTGTAACAGATGATATATATGGCTGACTATATCTGGTTAGCCTGATTGACAACAGAGGCATAGCCACACTACCTTGTAAGAGAAATCTCCAAATCCACCTGACAGACATCCTAGATAGTGTTGCGTTGGTATGCCTAAAAATAACTTGTACATTGTTTTGGCATGCAATGTAGGGAGTTTCAGCACTGCTACTGCAAAAAGTACCTAACAGGACGAGGAGTATGTTTTTTTATTTCTGGAACAAATGTCAACAAGGAAGTGAAAACCTGAAAAGATGGCATGTAGGCCTGTGAATATTGTATTTCCTCATGTTGGAGCAACAGCAATATAATGATTACCATTCCCTGTAAAAGGATAAAGGTGTTTTCCTTACTGGCATTCATTGTAACGCTTGTGTGTGTGTGTGTGTGTGTGTATTGTTGATAATCCAGACAGCCTACATTCCAGATGAGCTGTACAAGCAGGTTTACGACTTTTGCAAGAGACTCCTGACCTACCCTCATCCCTACTGCACCGTAGGCCTCAGTTACACGAGACATATAAAGACGGAACGCTCCATTCCAGGTATTATTTTACTCCCAGCTCGACATTTCAGTCTAAATTTATACCAAGAGGTGATCGCTTCATTTCCGTCAGGGCTTCAGAACAACCTGCTTGAGGAGCTCCAGCTGCTAAATCAGTGTCACCTTGTCATCAAACACAGTATATAGCCTGTAATTGTTTTGACACTTTTATATGGTATCCTATTAAATTTGCATTCATAGCTATGCTGTTCATTTTTATGAACTGACCAGATATCACTCTGGCTCCTTCTTACACCTTTCTCTAACAACAATAAGGAGTGTTGTGTTCTAGATCAATGGTGACCGCGATATTTATTCATAGGCATGTCATGACGTTGTGATTATATACTGTCACCTCCCACAAAGCTCAATCCCTCAGACAGGTCAATAAAAACAATAATTATCTTTTACTCATACTGTTTATGTTGGCATTATAACCTACTGTATGTGTCACAACCCAGTTCCAAGCAAGGGCAATAAAAGAAGACAACAAATGTAGCCATACCTAAGAAACCTGAAAGACAGCGGATGCCGGTGATGCATCGTAATAAATTGTCTGACTGACAGCAGTTTATACTGCAGACTTTAGCAGCCAGTAAGAGCAGAGCAGCAGATTTCTTCCTTGACACTGCAGCAAGAGATTAAAGGACGCAGTGGGCCATTACTCCAAGAAATGACAAATTATGGTTATTGTAATGTCAAGTGAACTATTCATTCATCAAGCATGCTTCAGTTAATCAATATGAAATAAGATAAGATGAGATAAGATTACACTTCATTGTCCCGCAGGGAAATTTGTCTTGGGCTCCAAGCCACTTCATCACACAACATACTAATGTCACAATCACACATAGAACACAGATCATACATCCGCTCATGCATAAATGTGCTTAAATTCACGTTGAGTGTGAGACAGTTATTTAAAATAACAAAAGCTAATAAAAGACAGTAGATTCAAATACTAAAACCAGGTGTAATCATACCAGATAACAAATAATCAGGTTACATTATATGAGTTCTCAATAAAATCATATCATAGGCCTACTTGAGGACAAAATTAATACATTTTTGTACCTGTTTAGCCATCAAATTGGCATTGTGAACCGTCTACCTGAGGACAACACCTCAAATCATCAAAATTCAAAATCTTCTGTGCCTCCTGAGCACAGATTTTTTCATATAAAGGCTGAAGGTAGTGATGTACTTTTAAGGCGTGCAAGCTTGGACTTTAACTGTGCTGACAGGTTATCATACCACACCTGTATGCCATATCTAAATACACTCGTTTGATAAATCAGAATCATGAGTTTACTATTTACACCATAGAGTCTAAACCTTCTAAAAAAATATATACATCTTTGCAGGATTTGCAACCACATACTGCCATTAAAATGCCCGTTTGATCCACAGGTCTGATGTACCAGAGGATGGTCACAGCAGAGCAGAGACTAAAAAATGAGCACTATCCCTTCCAGGAGAGGTGAGTCATAAATAAAAAAATGTGTTATCACAACACTGAGGGTACAATAAAAGCTTTGGGGAATTGAAAATTCATAGGTTTATTATTTCCTCGTACTGCTGCACGTAGTCAAACTGTCCATCACTCAAGTCTGTCATGTAAATCCCTGCAGGATCTTCATTCTGGCCGACCCGGAAGTCCTCTCTGGTTCCGTGGGACAAGTCCTGTTGGGTGAAATTGAGACGTCGTCTTCGGCTCTGGGCAGATCTCTAAGTCTTCTAGATCACATGTGCAGCGTGGTCCAACACTCCATACAGGCTGCTTTAGGAGCAGAGCAGTGCGACGGACCCAAACTGGCTCGAGCCCTAAAGGTCAGTGGAACCACGCAATACTTATACTTATTGCCTCCTATTTTCTGTTCACAGTGACACTGTTATTATGCTCTATCAATTTCCTCATTCTGTTCAGTTCACCGCCGGCTTGTCTTGCCTGTTTTGCTCTCTGATAATCATTCCCTTATACTCACAAGGATTTGTAAAGTAAATATGAATGTTTTCCGCATGCTTGAGTTAGAGCCCGGCTTGGAATTCCCCGTGTTTAATAGTTTCCTTAATCAGCTTCATCAAATGCAGCAATGAATTTACACTCGAATTCTGTTTGCTAACAATTATTACCTCAGTATTTGTGCCCTACCAAGGACAGAAGTTGTTGCAAGTAAGCTGGCCATGACTGACATGTTTGACAATTTATTACTTGACATATTTCTTGCCATTTCTTTCAGCCAACTACCTATACATAGTGCATTAGCGTTGTTCCATTACAGAGCAATAAGACATTTTGCTTGTAAAATGCAAAATGCACGTCTATGAATGTATATTGCTTTCTTTTCAGTTGAACATCTTCAGGATATAAGTGTAGTATAAACATCATTGCTGGTAGTCTATTTATAATTTTAGCAATATGCCATATTTTTCCCATGTGAATGCACATTCGCATATGCTGACTGTTTCCAGTCAAGGGGAAGTGAAAGACCTTCCGTGTACAGTGGAATTATGTGCATAACCTCCATGGTCACTACATGTTGGGAGATTTTATGTGATTGCAAGTACTTAGCAGAATGACTCTCAAGCTTGAGAGTAGTGTTAGTTGGACTTTCCTGGGTTAAAAATAGTTTATAGTCTCGCCTCGTATGTACGTGTTATGTGAAACATCCTGAAAGAAGGTCTGTTGTCTTTTAGCTGCATGGTGGAAGTGTCTCCTGGCACCGATCCTAAAGTAACACCTCAGCAGGACGCACACGAGGGCAGACACACACACACATGCGCTACTGACCCCTCACCTCTTTGCTATTAATACCGAGTCTGTATGTGTTTATCTTCCTGTGTGCATGCAAGCTCACCCACATGTGTTTGTGTGTTTCGGGACAGGACATGGGTCAAGACGTCGAGTCGCACTTTCAGGAAGTGTTGGCGGCTCTGGAGCAGAGTGCGGAGGAGGGCAGCAGAGGGGAGAGGGGAGCGCTGAAGAGCCGACTTCAGCAGCTGTACGGAAAGATCGTCACAGACACAGATTCAGGTAGGAGCTCTACAGCAAACCCACGCAAGACAGAGTCTCTCTGAGGCACGGCTACTCTTTATTAGGCATTAAGCAATGTATTGGTGTAGCTAAACATCAATGAAGGAAGGAGAACCACAAGAACCACAGTGACATCTGGTTATGTAACAGACTGTAGTCAAATGGAACAAGGGAAGCAGCAAGAGACGAGGATGTCACTGTGTTGGATGAAGTTCTAGCAGTCTTGATATCAACTGATGAAAACATTCTAAACATACAAAATTATCTGCATTCAGGTTTCAAAAGTTGCAGATAAAAAAAAAAGTACTTGCCTGCCACAGTGGCAGGCAGTGAAAAAAGTTAATTTCAGACCCTGTCTGCATTATTTGCTATTATTTTTTTAAATATTTGCTATTTGGTTGCATTAAATTACATCCACTTCAGTTGTAAAGGGAGGATAAATGAGAGATGGATTCTGCATGCATATATTACACATGAGTCCTATCTTCTGAGTATTTCATCTGATTTCTTGTTTGTCATTCTGGGTTTCCATTATCCCTGTTTGCAGTGTGAAAAAAATCAATTCTTCTGATGAGACTCAAAACTAGGGCCTGTTTCAGGAAAGCGATTTGCAAGCACCACTTATACACAGATCACAAAAATTGCGTAAAATAATTTTGTGGTGAGTCCTACAGGGCTCTCACTTGCTCATGCATGGGTTGTAAGAATGGCAGTGATTCTGATGAGTAAAACGTGTCAAAATGAATTGGAGAGGGAATTATTTCCCTGCATACACCTACTGCTGCTGGCCCTTTCCTTTCCGTGTCCGCACGAGCCTGACACGCCGGCTGTTGCTGAAATCAAACATGTGCCGTTTCCTCCGTGGCCAAATCAGTCGAGTCAGTCGTCTGTATTTTTACAATTTTCCGGATATCTATTTCCATGACATCCACTCTTTTCCCCCCGCTCTTATCATGTCACCGACCCATCCGATGAACCTGCCCTCTCCTCATCCCAGCTGGGAGACTGAGAGATCGGCAGCAGCGTTCACACACACACACACACACACACACACACACACACACACACACACACACAGGAAGTTGTGGGGGTGGGGCGGTGTTTTGTTTTGAGTGTCATTGTGACAGTTTTGGTCTCTTCCTATCTCTCTTCCTCCGTGTGTGTGTGTGTATGTGTATTGCAGAGCCATTGTCCAGTGGACGACTGTGTGACTGCCCTCTTCCTAACCCAGAGATGAGCTTCCACCTGTGGACAAAGGATCTGGATATCTGTGAGTGGCTCTGGAAACCGTGGGGGGTCTAGAGGAAGTTATTACTACCAGTCAGCTGAACTGAATTAGGCTGAAAGTGGAATTATTTACTCCAAACTGAAGTGAACCTGGAATAAAGGAAAACTCTTTTGTAATCACAGACAAAGGGTTTTTCCTAAGAGCTGCCTTTTTGCACTGCAACAATCATGCGGGTAGAAATCATTTATACATTAAAGGTTTATTCACCAACAGTAGCCTCATTGGATGATTAGCTTGAGTTAAATTCAGTGTAGCTCAAAAGTGTCACAGAGCTTTTGAAAGTCATTCTGAAAGAGAGAAGTACGAGGTAGTTTGAAAAAAAGCAAATTTTACCACTTAGCACTCTGTCACAGTCTGAGAATACCTGAAGGGTACAGTAGATCGTTCCTCTAGGCCAGATGTTTTCAGAGTGTTTCAGGGGAGGCTCAGTGAATGGAAGTAAAAACAAATATGACATTAGTTATCAAAATAAGTAGAGCTGCAATAATTAATCACTTAGTTGTCAACTATTAAATTAATAACCAACTATTTTGATAATCAAGTAATCAGTTTGAGTATATTTTTTAAGAAAAAAAGGTCTAAATTCTCTGATTCCAGCTTCAGAAATGTGAATATTTTCTGGTTTCGTTACCCCTATATGACAGTAAACTGAATACCTTTGAGTTGTGGACAAAACAAGACATTTGAGGACGTCCTCTTGGGCTTTGGGAAACACTGATTGACATTTTTCACCATTTTCTGGTATTTTATAGCCCAAACAACTAATCGATTAATGAAAATAATTGTTAGTTGCAGCCCTAAAAAGAAGATCACATAGAATAGCCTAAATGTGTGTGATTCTGAGATTCTGAGCCTACAGTAGTTTTGGGGAATTTTAGTGTTTTTACTACATTCACAGAGTCAGAAACTAGTAAATGCCTGAGGACAGACCGCTTTTATGTATTTGATGTACTGTGAACTCATGTCAAACAGCAATAATAGACTAAGACTAAGAGGGGGTGAGGGGGCGGCTTTTTCCCAAAGCTTTGTCTGAGGCGAGGCCCACAGTTTCAGACTTTGAAAAACCCCACTCCAGGGTTCATCAGAGCTCACTTAATGTAACAAACTGATTTAACCTGAACCGATTTGAATTGAATCACCGGAATTGTGAAACTGACTGTGACCGAGACATATGTGCATTCACAGTATGGTCTCTATTTTTCTTGTACAGGACGTCGTACAGCAAAGGTGTAAACCATCATACTCTGTGAAAGCTCTGATAGCTACGTGTGATTTTTAAATGAAGAGAATCTGTCCTGTCCCGCATTGTATCTTAAATAACATTACTGTAATAGAGCACTGTTTACTGTAAATACAGGATAATGATTATTGCCTTAAAGTTGCATATGAAGCATTAAATGCAGAGGGATCACAAGGCAGGCACTGACTGTGAATGTGCGCACACTCGTGAATAGGTTCCTCAGATGAAAGCAGTGAGGATGTCTTCTTTCCATGTACATGAATTGCAGTTCTTTCCCAGAGGAAGAGCAGACGTGTGTACCCTGCAGCTCCATAACAAAACAGTTACACATAGCAGAAAACTCATGTCTGTGATCGTTTCATGAGGAGGCATACGTCTGCATGTGAAGTGCGCATGAGATATGACAGCTGTTAGTGAATAAACGGAGAGAGACCATTACTGAAAAGGACTTAGTGTTGTTTTGTCCTGTCTCGCTCCACGTGAATGTCGACCTCTGACTTACATGTAAATGTTGAAACGTTGACAGGGCGAGAGCTGGCCAAGTGGTTTCGATCCAGCTCCTTGCCGGAGGCGTTCTCCCTCAACCAGGAGCAGGAGGACTTTGATCTGGGTGAGTCGCCCAACGACATGATGCCGTCCGACATGACTCGCTTCTCCGTCATGTCCAACGACAGCGGCATCGAAAGAGACCTGCCCCCCAGCGCTGATGCCTCCCTATCGTCATCTCTGGACGCCGCCAGCATGAATGCAGCATGGGAACAATGCAAAAGGTAAATCTAGCACCTAGTTAGTTTACATGAAGTACATGCCCACTATATTGTTTTGGTTTCCTAAGCCTTACATCATATTGAATATGACAGAACAACCTTCTCCTTTTCCCAGTGAGCAAGACTCGTCGAGGCTGTCGCGGCGTGGAGGCATCAAGATGAAATACTCTGTGAAAGACAGCATGGTGCTGATGCAGGACACCCTGGAGGAACACGCGAGCCTCGGGGGAGGAGGAGGTGGAGGTAGGGGAGGAAAAAGAGGGGCGACTCTGCAGAGGCGGGCAGGAAGCAGCGCGATGCATAACCCCTTCCCCAAACAGCAGAGGAACTATACTGCCAGGATAGTCGCCATGGGAGACGACAGGGTGCTGGGCCACCTGGCCAAGGCCTACTACTTCTTCAGGTGAGGGACTCATCAAATCACACAATGATGAAGCTTCTTTGACAGTATTGACAGTTTGACTGCATATCCCTTTTTATATCTCTTTACTAGTAGTTTTATAGTACAATAATGGAAACTTTATTCCGACAACATCCACTGAGTTCCCCCTCTTAAAGGTCCCATATCGTGCTCATTTTCAGGTTCATACGTACATTTTGTGTTTCTACTAGAACATGTGTACATGCTGTAATGTTAAAAAAAAAACTTTATTTTCCTCATACTGTCTGCCTAAATATACCTGTATTCACCCTCTGTCTGAAACGCTCCGTTTTAGCACATTTCAACGGAATTGTAACGGAATTGCGTTGCTGGGCAACAGTTTCGGTTCAGTTTACATACACTGCAACAGAAAATAAACTGGGACACATTTAGAATGTTTATGTTTAAAACTGTGTAATGATCTATATATTGTATATTTGTGACATCACAAATGGACAGAAATCCTAACGGCTTGTTTCAAACGCACAATTTCTGAATACGGGCTGTGTGTATTTCTCCGTAGATTGAGTGTTTTGATAGTTTAACAGTATTTATAAAGCACTTAAACCTGCTTTATCATATAAAAGACATGAAAATCTCCCTTTTTACAATATGAGTCCTTTAAATTGATGATATGAGATCTTGCTGCTGCTTTTGCATAATGATGAGGACATAATTTTCCTTGAAACTATAAACAATACAGAGTTTAAAAAAAAGTGTATACTGTGGATGAAAATATATTTTGGGATAAAAATATTTGCTTGTTATGTTAAATATATGTTTTGATAGGACACCTGTGTATGTAACAAGGATGCCTAACTATAAATACATGGTGGGAATTATTTTTGTCACAGTAACAGGAAGCTAGAAATGGTTCACATGTAATCCTAAATTACACTAATTTCCTTGTATACTGTCATTTAAGCACTAACAATGCAATTTGATCTGAAGTGGAGCACTATTAAGTCACTAATTTGTCATGTTTGGGAAACTACGCAGTACTTCTTCTATTGCTCACGTCATGTTGAAATCCAAAACCTTTTTACTGCTCAGTCGAGCGTGCGCTCACACGTTCTTTTTCTCATGAATCTATGACTTGTCTTTGCAGGAAAAGGGAAGCGCGAAGGCTTTTTCTTACAATGAAAGTCAACCTCCAGTTTTACTACATCCCCGTTTGCAGGGCTACAACTCCCGTCTCCTCTATCAAGGTAAGGCCACTTCCTCTAGTCAACACACCGTCAGCGTGTCATTGTGTGAAAGTCAACACATAACGAGATGAATGGCTTCTATCGTAAAAGAAGATCAGCATCATCAGTATCAGTATTACAATGTTGTCACAATGTGTTTTATGTTAAGTAACAATGTAGTGACGCTGCATGAAAATGCTCCGTAACGAAATGACGACATCCCAAAACATTGATTTTTGGCTTCAATTCACCTGAGAACTACCATTTATTTATATTACCAATGCATCATTAAACAAACTTTAAAGGTAATGAAAATGGGATTGAAAGATGTGCAAAATAAATAATACATTTGTTTCTAAAACATTTTTTTATATATATAGTGTAATTTGTAATTATTGCTCATTTTTTCTTTCTAAGAATCAGTTTTTAGTTATAATTTTTATTCTTTTTATCTGATGTCATTGAGATTACTCTAAAATAAATGTTAGTTGTAGTGTCTTTTCTCCACCAAGGACTTCCTTTTTAATAAACCTGAGCTGTTTGCCCCTGCTGATCTTTAGAGGCGGAGAATTTTTAAATGCAAAATTGACCCTCACAAATTGAATGACAAAGAATTAAAAGAAGTAAAAACATTAGTCAGTAGCCAGAATAAGAAAACCCTCAGGCTCGTCTTGTTCCCTTACTGCTGTTTATTGATGTATTTATGGTTTTACTTTCATGTTCCTTTTCTCTAGGAAAACCTCCATCAATCCACGGAAAATCTCTGCGCTCTCGGTTCCTACTTGAGCATGGTGGACCCGTGGTACAACTCCAACGTCAAGAGTTTAGGCCGCATGATCCCCGAACTGGCTAAGACGGTACGACACACTTCTATACAAATCTAAAGGAGGCCTATGTTAGATAAAGCCTTGAGGGACTTGTGTGAGACAGAAGAACACTTGATTCTCTTTGGTTTGACATTTTCTCTTCCGCTGTGTTGTAGCTCGTCATGTCTGAATGATATACAGACACTCAATGAAAATATCATCACATTACCGCATCCGATTTCTGCTCAAGTTGAAACAGGAAGTTGCATCACATCTTTTATAGCAAGGAAAATAAATATGTTGATTTCAATGAAACCACAGCTACAGTGAGCTGAACTCAAAGACATCTTGACACTGCGCTGACTCCGTAAGCCTTAAATAGGAAATGGAATTATGAAAGTTATGAAGATATGCAAAGGAACATCTACGAAATACATGAAGTTGAATGAAATATTATGTAAATGGTATAGCAGTCCAAGAGATTTACTGCTGGAGGTGACTTTTTTTTCAGACATTTTTCAGAACTTTTTTTTTAAAACTTTTTTTTCGGACATTTTTTCAGACTTTTTTTTTCAGACATTTTTCAGATTTGTTTTTTCAGATTTGTTTTTTCAAACTTTTTTTTCTGACATTTTTTCAGACTTTTTTTTCAGACATTTTTCAGATTTTTTTTTTCAAACTTTTTTTTCGGACATTTTTTCAGACTTTTTTTCAGACATTTTTCAGGTTTTTTTTTTCAGACTTTTTTTCAGACATTTTT
>CAKAOI010030246.1:3375-17346 GCA_916701655.1 Sebastiscus albofasciatus | reverse complement strand
AAAAGTCTGAAAAAAAAAGTCTGAAAAAAACGTCTGGAAAAAAAAGTCTGAAAAAAAAGTCTGAAAAAAAAAAGTCTGAAAAAAACGTCTGACAAAATAGTCTGAAAAAAACGTTTGACAAAAAAGTCTGAAAGATGTCAAAAAAAATGTCGGAAAAAATAAAGTCTGAAAAAATTCTGAAAAAAAGTCTGAAAAATGTCTGGGAAAAAAAGTCTGAAAAAAAAGTCTGACAAAAAAGTCTGGAAAAAAAGTCTGGAAAAAAAAGTCTGAAAAAAAAGTCTGAAAAAAAAGTCTGAAAGATGTCAAAAAAAAATGTCAGAAAAAATAAAGTCGGAAAAAATTCTGAAAAAAAGTCGGAAAAATGTCAAAAAAAAATGTCTGGAAAAAATAAAGTCGGAAAAAACTTTATTTCAGACTTTATTTCTTTTGAAATTTTTTTTTACATTTTTCAGACTTTTTTGTCAGACATTTTTCAATACACCTTAAAATGAGATAAAAATCGAATAGAATAAAGTAAAATAAAATAAAAATAAGATAACATAAGTACAGCAGTGAAGTGACAGTCTGCTAATGGTAGTGCAAATAGTGCAAGAGGTTTAGTATAGGTTAATACAACAATAATAATGATAGTAATACTAATGAATGTTGATTTTTTTCCAACGTTTACGGAGTTTAGAAGCTCCACAACTGCCGTGACAGTTAGCTAGCTAGCGCCTGCTGGGGTCTCTACCTCTCCAGCCCGGCGGTCACACTCACAGACCGCTATGAGCGGTCCATTATAAATTAACAATTTTTCCCAAAACTGCATGTGATTATCATAAAGTGGGCATGTCTGTAAAGGGGAGACTCGTGGTTACCCATAGAACCCATTTTTATTCACACAATCTTGAGGTCAGAGGTCAAGGGACCCCTTTGAAAATGGACATGAAAGTTTTTCTTCGCCAAAATTTAGCGCAACTTCGAAGCGTTATTTAGCCTCCTTTGCGACAAGCTAGTATGACATGGTTGGTACCAATGGTTTCCTTAGGTTTTCTAGTTTACACATAACCCCTCTAACAAATAAGCATGATCTCAATATGATGAGATTGAATCATTTATCAACAACTATCTTACTGTAAACTATGCAAATCTTGTAAAATGATAGGCTAATTACTCCTATCAAGTGGGGTATCGATGTGCATGTTTTTACCACATGTTGCATATTGCTATGTACATTTGGCGATAAAGACAGAGGGAGATCAATAATGGCAAAAGTATACTGATTCTTGTGATTCTCAACTTTGATTTGTGCATAATCACCGTCAGCCTCTTCAGACCTAATTGCATGTGTGGCTTGGTGAACACATTTTCTGATGCTTCGTGTACCGTATCGTACACCCACTTAATCGGTAATCAATCAGACTTTATTTATATACCACGAGTCATACGTCAAATTCAACTCCAAGTGCTGAACAGAACAGGCCATGTTGAGACCGTAGATGAGGAATGCTCCATTCACTCATTAAATCACTGTGGATTTTAATTCTCACAGGGCTGTTTATAACCTGAGGTCATTTTTTAGCATGCACTCACAGGGAGGTGAAAGATGACATAGTCGTCACCGACACAGAGACATGCAGTCCACAAAGAGTGCTGACATGGACAGTTTGTATGGGGTTTAAATCACTGAGATGTTTTGGTTATAATTACATTACCTCACCTATTCCCTGTAAAACATGTCTACCGAAAATGATCCTTTTTCCCACTTAGTCCTGCCTCTATGGTGGCATCTGTTCGGATCCATTAGCTGGTTCAAGGAGGAGGAATACGATACGGAGATAAAGAATAGGAAATGTAAGATGGGATTTGTGGGGATAGAGGAGACACGAAAAGGGACACGGAGGTTACCTATAACTGTTGAACGTTAACTCCTCTTTGTAATTTATTCCTCTTATCTCCTTCACCCCCCCTACACTCCTTCACTTATCTTAAGATAAGCATTTCTTGAGAGACAATTTACCACTTGAGTGGTTTCTCTACGAAGGCGTTAGAAGAGGGCAGAGGTTGGAGAGCATGGAGGGATTATAACAACGTTGGTGTCTTATTCTCTCCTCGTGGTTATGAATATAATATAATATAATATATATATGGGTGCATACCCGTCACAAATGAAAATCCCTTCGAACAAAGACAAAAAAAAAAGAAAAAGTTTAAGTTTTTAAGGGCAACGGAAAAAAGATGTGAGTACAACATTGATATATCATAAGCTTTTAAGTCCAGCTCTTCTCCTACACCATTCATAGCTACACCTACAAAAAGTAATGCACGGTAATCAAATCGTATCCGCCTAATTGCGAACGAGGATAAATAGCGGCCAAGGCCGTGGAGGGACGAGGTCGGGGTGGATGGGTGGGTCCAAAAACATCAGACTTTCGCCCAGGAGACCGGTGTTCATACCCCGTGTCAAACCAGAAGTCAACGCTTATTTATTTGTCACGTAACTTATGTACTCAAGTAATGTTACTTCTGGTATCTGATATCATGTATGAGAGTACGTTGTACAAGTTGCTGATGTACATATCCAGCAGTTCATTTAAAGTTGTGTTTCTGGTCACCAAAGCCAAATCTTTCTCTCTCTTTTAGCTCTTTTTGTTGGTCTCTACCAACTCCTGAGGGAAATATCCGGCTCTCTACAGTAGCTGTTAAATGCTCCACTGTGTTCACCAGCTAGTCGCCAATATTGTCAGTCTGCAGTTTGGTGGGTTTATCAGAGTTTTTAGTTGAAAACAGATGCTTGTTGCTGCCAAAAACAATGTTATGAGAGCAGTGAGAGTGAACCAAGACAGCCGGACAGCTAAACGATGAGCTGAAACTCCCTATAAAGCTCCACAAACATCACTTCAAACCTACTTTGATCAGACAGTGATTGCACATCATGCTTCGTTTATTCAAGGCAAAAACATAATGAACTAAAACAGCGACCCGGTAACTGCTCTGCTAACTCACTGATGCAAACTTCTTACTTTCACACATGGAAGTCTTCCACCGGGTTTTTGAAAGTTTAAAAGGGCCTGAGGGGTTGGATGGAGTTGGTTTGAGAGCAGCCAGGAAGGCAGGTCACAGTATATAAAAGAGCAGTGACATGGGAATAGATCACATTTCCACTGCCACCATGTCGAAGGTACAAGATGCCAGCGAAGTCCTGATTGATTCTCAAATGAATATTTCTGACTCGTGGACCAGACCAGCTGCTTGTTGCTAGTGTTATATTACATATGACAAGAGGAGCTGACAACAGGCTCTTGGGACCCAAACTGTCACCAATATGACAGGTGCACGCTTGAATGGAATGAATATAAGGACGTAGGAGTGGCATTTTTTCCACTAAAGTGACAGTAAGAGGCAACACTTTGTAAAAAAAAAAAGTAGCTGTATGCAATCTTGCGGTTAATGATAGCAAGTATGAAAACAGCTTACAAGAATGAAACGGACTCGTTTAAACTCGTGCAGTGCACACATCACCCCGTTCATCCAAGAGTCAGGAATTAAACACTGTAGGAGAAAAATATTGGAAAAAACAAATGCAGAAGAATGAAGTTCTCTATAGCTACTACTTTGAATTAGGTTCAGCCACACATCATTAGAGGTACTGTAGAATGAATCCAACAGCTGCATCTACAATCCAACGATGTATTTCTGTCATGTAAAATTAATGAACTCCCGTCAGAGTGCGATGCGTTCACTTAGAGATGCACTGATGCTGTTTTTCAAAACTAGTCTATCAGAGTACTTCATTACGTGGATCAATGCAGAGCACCGATCCAAGTGCCTTCGTTCGTTCTTGCACATTGTGAGAATAGTAGCGCAAGAGACCGCCTATACACCGACAAACCAGACTAAGGAAATAACTGTTCCCATTTTAACATATTCAGATAAATGGACAGAATATCAACACATTCAAATGAAGCTTCTGTAGTAATAACAATAGCCTGAATAATGGCCTCCTTTTCTCCACCAAACAGACATTTTTTCCATACAGCAAAACATATTTAATTAGTCAAAGAATGCGATTAAAAGTATTAAACATGTGGTATGTATAGTCTAAAGCAGGGGTCTCCAACCTTTTTTCCTCTGAGAGCTAATTTGATAAAATGAAAGTGGCTGAGAGCGACACACACAGCGCCACCAAGTTGTACATCGCCAATAGCAGACATAATTTCTGTCTTACTTTCATGGTCCTTTAATAACATTGCAGCCACCGCAGTCATCGCTTCTATTACAATGCTGCCATCGGTGAAGGGCTTTTTGTGCTTGGTTAGGATGTGCGGTACTTTAAAGGAAGCCTCTGCTGCAGCAATGGCCTTCTAAAAAGAGTCCGTCGTCTTTTAAGCGTTGTTTTGGGCTCCTTTACCTTCTCCGTTCGTTCCATGAAAAGTTGCCGTGGACTTTGGTGAAGTGCCGACTGACACGCTTGCACCGCAAATGAGTATGAGTATACAGTATTTTCTGCTTTTTATAGGCCTGGCTATTTCCTGCGGTCATTGTCAGATCTGGTGTACTCTTGCTGGTCTTCTAACATCGCCTGATGTTACTGCGTCGCTGATGTCATGAAATTTGAAAGCGGCGCAAGTCATTTAATTGCCGGCCGATTGGCAAATAATCATTTTGTGTCAGAAGGGGGCGCAATGTCTGTGAATTTGATTGGATAGACATTTAAACTAGTTTACAATGTGACTTTGTGTTAATAAATTTATGTCCATATTCTTGTAACCTTTAGTGAGCCACTCAGACGAAGGTAGCGAGCTACTTGTTGGAGACCTCTGATGTAAACAGTCCTTCTACTTTGCATGAGTATAAGCACAAATCTATGTCCTCGGGTGTCAGTGCATATATATATATTTAGTGTCATTGCACCTCTTT
Organism: Sebastiscus albofasciatus; assembly: GCA_916701655.1. Classification (NCBI taxonomy): domain Eukaryota; kingdom Metazoa; phylum Chordata; class Actinopteri; order Perciformes; family Sebastidae; genus Sebastiscus; species Sebastiscus albofasciatus. The sequence continues at coordinate 12,447 of CAKAOI010030246.1, read as the reverse complement.
TAAAGGAGATGTTTCATGCTCATTTTCAGTTTTATGCTTACTCATACTCATACTGTCTGTCTGAATATATCAGTATTCACCCCCGGTCTGAAACGCTACGTTTTGGTGCCTGTCTCTTTAAGAACCCCCCTCCTGAAAAAGCCTGATTTGGCTTGCGAGAAAAATATGGTGCACCTTTGTAAAGGTAGTTCAATAGATTGTCTGTAAGAAGTGGACGTAGTCACCGTGACATCACCCATTGGTTTGTGGAAGCCTTCAGCTCGGCATTTTAGCCATCGCCATCTTGGTTTTTTTGCAACCAGAAGTGATCGAGAGGGTGGAGCTAAGTACAACCAAACGCAGAATAAGACATTTTTAGGTGACTAAAAAGGTTATATTTAACTTTGATGAACTGAAAACACACTGTGAAAGGGTTAAAGTTGTAAGATGAAAACACGGACAACCCCCAGACTGGACAACGCTGTGTTAGCGGTATCTGCTTTATGGTCTATCTGACTCTAAATGGAACCATAATTTACTAAATGAACATCATGCTGTATTGAAGAAGACTTGAAACTAGAGATTGAGACCATAAACTCATGTTTACAATGTTTACTGAGGTAATCAATCAAGAGGGAAGTAGGCTCATTTTCTCATAGACTTCTATACAACCAGACTTCTTTTAGCAACCAGAGGAGTCGCCCCCTGCTGGCTGGTAGAAAGAACGCAAGTTTAAGGCACTTCACTTCTCAGACCTGGAGGTATCCGACTAGCTCTCAAGTTGTGGGCGATATATTGCCAAAATCCAAATGGCTTGTTGAATCGCATGTTTTCTCATATAGGCAGCCCACAAAAAACTGACTGGGTCGTCTTATTTCACAGTTTGTGGGTTGTGAGGCACTACAGATACCCTAACATATGTGCACAAGCACTGACATTTTTCATGATATGTCCCCTTTGAGGAATGCCTGTGTAGGATACAGATGTAATAGTAAAATCCTTTCCGGAAACCAGTCATTGGAGGGTAGTCAGCCATCACAGTATAAAAGGAAAGAAATGAAATGAGATGGGAATAAATTGAGGGCTGTAAAGGAGGGGAGCCTGAGAGGTGGGGAGGCAGAAGGAGAGCTGCTCTGTGTAGAGAGTGTTAGTTTTAATTTAACCTCTATGGCTCGGTACAGCAGAGGGCAGAAAAACGCTGGGAGAGATATGAAGACTGATGGTGTTTGGTGAGCACAGACCCAGATATCATACATCATGTCATATGGATATTACAACATGCCAAACCAAAAAAGTGTGTGCGTGTGTGTGTGTGTGTGTATGTGTGTGTGTGTGTGTGTGTGTGTTCATAATTACACAATCCCTTTTGTTTTGGTGTTAACTTCAGTCAGTCTGTGTTGCTTTTAAACATTTGAGCATGGACCCAAGCTGTTGCCTAGCAATGCAAGCCCATTGAAACAGCCTCAGTTAATTTGGCGATCTGTGGCTTCTCTGAGAAGCACTCTATAGGAATGCTTCTCCTTTCATCCTTCCTCAACTGTTCGATGTAAATTTGATGTATTTTACATTTACAGCAATGACACAGCCGATTGGACTGTTATCAGGCCATTAAACAGGCGTTATCAGTCGCTATAAATCCCATATAGTAGTTCAATAGGGGCCTAATACATCCACTAGTAGGTTTTATCATCTATTCACATGGTGAAACCAACAATGTGTAGCTGTCCTTGTGTGTGTAGTTATTTCAACCCAAAACAAGATGTTTTTCCCTAAACTTAACCCTAAAGAAGTTGTAGTTTTTGTTGTATAAACCTAAAGAAGTTGTTGTTTTGTTGCCTAAACCTAAAGAAGTTGTAGTTTTGTTGCCTAAACATAAAGAAGCTGTCATTTTCTTTGTTGCCTAGACCTAAAGAAGTTGTAGTGTTGTTGCCTAAACCTAAAGAAGTTGTTGTTTTGTTGCCTAAACCTAAAGAAGTTGTAATGTTGTTGCCCAAACCTAACTAAAGAAGTTGTAGTTTTATTGCCTAAACCTGAAGAAGTTGTAGTTTTGTTGTCTTATCCTAAAGCATCCTTTTTGTTTGTGTTCAAAATGTGACATTTGATTCAGTTTTACATGTTAGAACGTGTTGATTTTAAGTTTCACTTTCACTTTTACAACATAGTAGGCATAGTAGGCCCCTAATGATCCACATCTATGGTGCTTATAGCGACTGATAACATCTATTTAATGGCCTGGTAGCAGTCGAATCGGGTGAATGACTTCAGTGCATGTATTAGTTATAATATTTTTTTTGTGTTAGATTCAAAGCTGCATCAGTCTCTAACTATGTGCTTCGTCAGTCTGTTGTCATCGACACGGCAACTGCATTGTGAATATGAGCAAACCTGCAAACACCAGCATGTGCGTTGTATAAGAATTACCTCGCATGCAGCCAATAACACTAGTAGTAGTCAGTATGTATACACAGATAATGGGGTTATGCAAGCCGAAGCAAACTGTCAAACTGTTGGTCAAGTCACACATAACGTAGGATGAGTGTCTGCAAATGTGCCGACTGGGTCAAGGTGTTTGACTTCAGCAAGAGTCTCTGAAGTCTTTCTTGTAGTTTGTAGTTTTGCAGGACACATGCCATGTGTACACACACACACACACACACACACACACATGAACACACACTGCAGGCCAGAAGGATCAGTCATGGATTCCCCAGAGCATGTCTGTGTTGTAGGGAATGCATTGCGACAGGGAACCTGACTCACCACCGCACCCTAGGGAGCTCGGCATCAGCGGCGAGCCCATGCAGCCGACCGCTCACAGCACCAAATCTCCTTTCGGAGAGGAAACGGCACCCGACGTGCAGTCATCCCACGACTGTCAGCGTCAATTACGGTGACTTTTTCAAATCATCTTCATGCTTCAATTCATCTTGCTGAACTGGAGCTGAATTGTCATCATCAGTTATGGTCCCGCGGGTTTGAGTGAAAGCGCACCACAATCAGATAGGTTTCTTTTGAAGGCAGTGAATAAAAGTGGGAATATTGAGTTAATAAGGGGGTTTACATTAATAATCTGTATCTTAATGTACGTCCCTCTGTGGCCTAGTGTCAGATGAAACAATTAACAGTGTTTGTTGGGCCTATCCCGTCAGTTGTGTGTGTGTCACACGTGTCAAATGTAATAGGATCAGTTTTGCATGTTAGATGTTCTCTAGGCTTTTACTTCTCTGTCCTGTGGGAGCCGGCGAATCCCAAGAGAAGTTCTTTCAAAGGCGTGCCAGTTTCAAAGGCAATGGCATTTTGTAAATCTGTTTCTATGCAGATCATCCGCCTCCCCCTTTACACATTGACTTAAGTTTGAAACCAGAAAGTTTCCCAGGGTTTCAAAAAACGTTCCTATTGGCTGTTCATTCAACGGAGGCAGCTGTCGATCACTCGCGAACTTTGATCAAACGGTGAAACTAGCCAGCGCTGATCAAATATGAATCAATATTCTGTTACTGTAATGCCTATTTCTGTCCTCAAATGTTTTCAGAATCATCTTGTAGTGCACGGTTTAGCTGTCATGCGGTGCCACAAAAACAGATTGCTGGCCAGCAGGGGCGGCGAAGGCTGAATATTAGTTGGCAGGTCTCACCTGTCTGAAAATACCTGAAACTGTGGGCAACTAACCCTAACCCAGGTCTGTGTAAATGGTATAGATAGGTAGGTTTTTTTATAATTCAAGTTACCAACATTTGTTTTGGATTTTTTAAATCAGATTTACACCCGTTTCCAAAAATTCAAAGTCACAGATAAACTAAAAATATGAATAGGTGTTGAGATAAGAAGCTTAGAGATGCGACTTGCAGAAAAAAACAATGTTCGCTCTCATTTTATGAGCAAAATCATTGATTCACTGATTCAGCTACTTAAACCTTAAGTAGCCTATAATCAGACACATCATATTTTTCCAGTTCTTGTCAGCCTGGGAATATAGATGGTGTCTCATTTAGTGACTTGTGTCATGAAAGCTAAAACCTCATCACAGCACCAACTAAAAAAGAATGAATTCTCAACACACCATTCATGCTGTTACCTTGAAGTAGATATGCCCGCGAAGAAGAGAGCAATTGGCACCGCAGAAGACTAATTAAAAACATATTAATCACAAGTCTGGCTTAATTAACGCCTAATTATTCTGCTGCCTTCAAAAGGAATCGCGGTGATGAAAACCAGAGGAGAAAACAGAATATGACATTTGACAAATGCGACCTCATTAAAGGGGTTTAACGGCCCAATATTGTTGGTTTATGGCTGCATGTTTCATATTTATTTGAGCATTAGGTTACCTGGTTTGCACCCAAACCATATTTTGGTGCAGTGATTAATAAAGACAACAGTTTGTGTCAGATTTTGCTTCAACAAACATAAAGTCTTTGGAAAGTATTCGCCCAACCACTGGCCGACCATTCTGACTATACTATACATGTAAATGTATACAAGTCTGGTGGAGTGTGGAATGGGTAGATGCCTTCGGCAGGATAGTGGTGTGAAGAGGGCAGGCTTTCAACTGCTCAGTCATTTCATGCCCACATGACAGCGAACATCCGCTTTGCTTCTGTGTTATTGAGCCCAAAGTCTGAACTTTGACCTCTCTATGGAAGGGGAGCAATAAAGAAAATGTCCCAGCAGGCAGGGATCAAACCAATGTCACTGGGAAACAAACAAAAAAGAATAAAGGCTGAGATCTGGTCAGTGCACAATGACCCAAGAAAAGATGATTTACTTACTTAAGTTACGTTACTTCCTATGCGGCGTAACCACTTCAGGTGTGGCGTAACTTAAGTGCTGTCTTTTTCTAAACCTAACTAAATGGTTTTGTTGCCTTAACCTAATCAAGTCGATATTTTCCTAAACCTAACTAAGTGTTTTTGTTGCCTTAACCTAATTAAGTTGCCTAATCCAAACAAAGTTGCTTCCTGTGAAGACAGAAGTTTATTTTGAAATGACTGGAATTTTGCAGGAAAAGGTTCAAAACTGAGGAATCATTTTTTGTAAGATATCATACAAACCGTTGCATGAGAACATCGGCCATCAGTGAATAGTCTCCACCCTTGTCTGTCTTGGGCCATCTTCTCCAGCTGTTTCCACATCAGTCCCTTCTTTTTGAACTCTGGTTCCGTGCTCTTTCTCCTTCTCCTTCTGAGTCTTCCTCTCCCCCCGTTTGCCTTGTGGGTCCATGTCAGTGCCTGCTTGGTTATTGCCGTTTTGTCTCTTGTTTGGTGCGTTCCCACAGGTTGATGTTGCTGATGGTGTTTGGCCAGCAGATCCCAGGACAGGGATTAGTGAATGTCTGCTGCTTGTTGATGATGTTAGTGGTGGTCTTCCAAGTTTCTTCCAGATTTCCTTCAGTATGTTGAATGCTGTTCTTGCTTTTCTGATTCTTGATTTTATGTCCTCCTCTGTTCCACCATCCACAGCTATAACACTTCCTAGATATGGGAATTTGTCGACCTCTTCCAAGTGGCTGGTCCCAGACTGTTATAGGATTCATGCTTCTGCATGATTTTAGTTTTTGGTCCATTTATTTTGAGTCCCAGCTGCAATTGTTTCTAGCAGCTGGGACTTGTTTTGCATTTGTTGGTGGGTATGTGAGAGTATAGTGCGATGTCATCAGCAAAGTCAAGGTCCTCAAGATGTTCTGTCAGACTCCACAGGATGCCAGCTATACTTTTTATTGTTGGTTGTTTGTTTCATGATCCAGTTGATGCATGAGAGGAAGAGGAAAGGGAATTTGAGAATATGTTGGTTTTTATTTATTCCCGACATGAAGAGCTGACCGCGTATTCATTGTGTATCTTTTTGTAACGAGGTTAGAGAGGAGGGAGATTGTGATGGACAGCGTGAGGGAGCAGATTATAATCATGACCTCAAAGCCACAGCAGGAGAAAGAGAGGTGCAAATGCAAACAACGCAGTAACGAGTCAAGAGATGGAGACTAAAGGCAAAGCCAGAGAAGATATGTAAGTGTGCAGGCTGAGGAGGGAGGGAGAGAGCGAAGAAGAACAAAGCAAAGAGGATGAGGGAGCAGCAGTGATAAGAGGAGAGAAGAAGAAGAGGAGGAGGAGGAGGCTCCTCTGGGGTGTAATTAAGGCTCTGAATCCTGTTCGCCATTGACCGCTAGAACTTAAGAGAGACGAGGGGAGAGATGTGCAAGTGCAGATGCAATGAACACAACACAAGGGAAGGGGAGAGTCCCTCAGCAGAAGACAAAGTAAAAAGAAATGTAAACAAAGAAAAAAGGGAAGATGACAGAAAACAAAAATGAACGTGGGAATATACTTGAAAGATCACAGATAAAGTATAACGAATAGAAGAGGTATGGAAATTGAATAAAACCGAAAGAGAGAGAATAAAGAGTAAGGAACAGATCATTTGAAATGGTGTTTCATTCATTCTGCGTAGAGTTGTTACCGCGACATGTTTTTACTTTGAGTTGATGATGGAAAAACATATTTAACAGCCAGTGTCTTTTGTCTGACAACCTGATTGATTAGAGATTAGACCTATCTTCTGGAGCATGCCGGGCTCGATGCAACTTCAAAGGCGTCCGGAGCCCTGAAACGCCTACCTCCGCCAGAGAATAAATCTCCGAAAATAAAAAAGGCGAAATAATAAACGAGTGCCTGAAGGAAAGACTGATACAGCTGGACACTCACCTACCTACCAGAGGAACCGTTTACACTGATCGATGGCTGTTAAATAATGGACATCCACTGGAGATTCAACACAGGAAATACACGCCAAACCGTTAACCGATCCCGGACGAGCCCCCATTTGTTACATTCCCCCCTGTTTAGGGTCGAGGGGATGGAGGGAGTAACAACAAATTTTAAACCAAGGAATGAGAGAAGCTGGCCACAGGTTGTGTGCTAAACAATTATACAATTTATTAACAATCATTTTTTTTACAAAAACCAAACTTAAATCTACGACCTAACAGAAAGCGTTATGGTAAACTACCACCAGCACGTCAACAATAAATACACTAAATTCACTGTGGGAGAAAACACTGCTGACTCCAACACACACGCCAACCTCGACGTCAACCGCAAAACACACAGTAACTCAATACTGCCGTTTGGCCCACCGGCACCGTATCCTCTTATCGGCCCCTTATCCTGCCGGCCCTGATTGGCAATTTGGTGCAACCGTGTGCTTCCATTGACAGCAGGGGGGGAGGGCGACACCTGAGGAGACACAGGAGAGAGCACAAAAATGCAAAACACACGCAACACAACACGGCACGTAACAGTTGATTTATAGTCAACCAATACTTGTCCTGGTCGAGGACAGCCCTGAGTGAGAGAGACAGTCAGACATCGGCGCGTCTCTGCTCATGGCTCTGGGCTGTCTGTAAAATCAATTCAAGATCAACAGAGGTTTATTAAACATTGCCATTAGAAACTGTTTTATTTTGTTAAGAGAGATAAGTACTCAGAGTATCAGGACACTCTGCTGTAGGGAAGGGAAAGTGCCGGCGTATAAAAAGTCAGATGCAGCGGGGGGAAGAGCCGTCGGTAAGATGGCTTCTGACAAATATTTGGCTCCTGCATTTCACATTTTTTGATTAGTAAGTCTTTCATGTGGTGATGATAGAGCAGAAGCTTTGTACTTTTTTTTCCCCACTTACTCTCAGCTTTGCAACAGCATTTTTTTTAGGAATGAGTAGCTTTCATCTATCCACAGGATTAAGAGACTGATTTTTTTTTTAACAGGGTAGATCCAACAGGTTGAGGAGGGCTACACAACACTTAATTCATTTGAGTAAACTGTGCCAAATTTGGAAATTAGGTTTATTGAAAATATGTCAGTGATCTGATACACTAAAAAGTCCTCATTATGGGGGTTGATACAGCTGTTTCAAGAAAAGAAAACCCTTCAGCTGTGTGGCTTTTTTATCAACGCTATGTTAAAATTCATCACATCAAGCCTATTGAATTTGCGTTATCAGTGGTTGTAAGCCTCATGCGGGTCAGGAGAGCTCTATTACAGCCATTAGTAGGTTTTGTCATCTATTCACACGGTCGATCACTGAAAGATTAAAAGGATTAAAAGAAGACAACTGTAGTATAGACAGCATGAAACTCCATAATGTGGTTGAGGTCGGAGACGATGGATGGGACACAAATCACAGAGCTTTCACCTATGAGGTCAGGGTTTGCATTCTGTGTGAAACCAACAATGTGTAGGTACCTTTATGTTAACAAGTGTTAATCATGCATACTTACACCGATCAGCCATAACATTATGACCACCTGCCTAATATTGAGGAGGTCCCCCTTTTGCCGCCAAACCAGCCCTGACCCATGGAGGCATGGACTCCACTAGGCCTCTGAAGGTCTGCTGTGGTATCTGGCACCAAGCCGTCAGTAGCAGATCCTTTAAGTCGTGTAAGTTGCGAGGTGGGGCCTCTGTGGATCCGACTCGTTTGTCCAGCTCATCCCACAGATGCTCCATTGGATTGAGATCTGGAGAATTTGGAGGCTGAGTCAACACCTAGAACTCATTGCCATCCACATGATGTAAAAGAAAACGTGATTCATCAGACAGGGTCACCTTCTTCCATCGCTCCGTGGTCCAGTTCTGATGGACATTGTAGGCGCTTTTGGCGCTGGACACGGGTCAGCACGGAGCACCCTGACCGATCTGCGGCTACGCAGCCCCATACGCAACAAACTGCTCCTCACTGTGTGTTCTGACTCCTTTCTATCGGAATCAGCATTCACTTTTTCAGCAGTTTGAGCTCCAGTAGCTCTTCTATTGGATCGGACAACACGGGCCAGCCTTCGCTCACCACGTGCATCCATGAGCATCGGGTCTAACCCTGTCGCCGGTTCACTGGGTTTCCTTCCTTGGACCACTTTTGGTAGATCCTGACCACTGCAGACCGGGAACATCCCACAAGAGCTGCAGTTCTGGAGATGCTCTGACCCGGTCATCTAGCCAGCACTATTTGGCCCTTGTTATCAAAGTCCCTCACATCCTTACGCTGGCCCATTTCTTCTGCTTCCAACACAAAGTTCAAAGTTCAAAATGTTCACCTGCTGTCTC
>CAKAOI010030245.1:0-41344 GCA_916701655.1 Sebastiscus albofasciatus | reverse complement strand
ATTCTCATAATATTACGACTTTATTCTCATAATATTACGACTTTATTCTCATAAAGTTACGACTTTATTCTCATAATATTACGACTTTATTCTCATAATATCACGACTTTATTCTCATAAAGTTACGACTTTATTCTCATAATATTACGACTTTATTCTCATAATATTACGACTTTATTCTCGTAATGTTACGACTTTATTCTCATAATATTACGACTTTATTCTCATAAAGTTATGACTTTATTCTCATATCATTTACAACTTTATTCTCCTAAAGATATGGCTTTATTCTCATAAAGTTATGACTTTATTCTCATTATATTACGACTTTATTCTCGTAACGTTACAACTTTATTCTCTTGAAGTTATGACTTTATTCTCATAATATTACGACTTTATTCTCATAAAGTTACGACTTTATTCTCGTAACGTTACAACTTTATTCTCTTGAAGTTATGACTTCATTCTCATAAAGTTATGACTTTATCCTCATAATATTACTCTATTTTCATAAAGTTGTGACTTTATTCTCATATTACGACTTTATTCTCGTAATATTACAACTTTTTTTCATAATATTACGACTTTATTCTGGAAATCTCAGATGTTTTTTCCCTCAATGTGGCCCTAATACTCTGTAGTATATTGGCACTTGGTCCCTCACTGCATTAGACTTATATACTATACATACTTGGACTATAAACTGTGTTACCCTCATCACAATGCTCAAATGTTTTGCGGCTCCAGGCAGATTTTCTTTTATTATTTTTTGCCTAAAATGTCTCTTTTGATAGTAAAGGTTGATGACCCCTGGCCTACATGCTAACATCAGTGTTTTATCTATCACCAGGAGCTTCATGCTCACCTCAACGGATCCGTCAGCTTCCAGACCATCGACAAGCTCATCAGCAGAAAACCTCATCTCAACATTGAACACGACATGACTGCTATCGGCAATAACCAGCGGAGGACACTGGATGAGTGCGTATAACTTTAATTCAAAGTTTAATATGAGTGCTACTAGCCTAAAGCTATCACCAATTAGTGATAATTTATCTAGCTAATTGGAGATTATGATTAAGGCAAGGCAGCTTTATTTGTAGAGGGCAATTCAAAGTGCTTTACATAAACATTCAAGAACATTGCGACAAGGTGCAAAAGAACATTGCGACATAATTAAAACAGTGTTAAAAAACATTAAATATTAGAAAATAAAAACAAGCTAAAAATAAAAGCTAGGATAGAAGCTAAAATAGAATATACCACACAGGAGTAAAAGCTCTAGTGCAGTATATAAGATCATTATCTGGTTTAATAAAAGGCAGCAGCAAACAGGAAAGTTTTAAGCTATGATTTAAAAGAACTCAGAGTTGGAGTTGGTCCTGCAGGTTTTTGGGAGCTTGTTCCAAATATTTGGTGCATAAAAACTAAACGCTGCTTCTGCATGTTTAGTTCTGACTCTGGGGGACACTAAGCAGACCTGATCCAGATGACCTGATGATTAAGTCATTCCTTTATTTAATGTTATTTCTTTAAAGTGATGGAGAATGCAGTTCATATTGGAGTAGATATTGTTTCTTTGTGTGTAATGGGGCAACAAATGGAAGTGTATTCAGGCAGACAATAGTAAACATGACAATAGGAAGAGGGGAGTCTTTGTTAAAGGGGGTCAACATTATAACAACATGTTGTCCGCAGGTGTTTTCAGGTCTTCAAGGTCATCCATCAGCTGGTGGACACAGAGGAGGACATCATGATGGTGAGGATTGGCTGTTTGTTCAAAATAAAAAAAAAGCTTTTGTTGTGTTTTATCTATTTTTCTTTGCACAGAATATCAGTAATAGGCTCCACAACCAAGGCTGACCCCCATATGAGAACTATGAGGACTTTAAGAACTTTAAACATGCACTATATCTGCAACCATCTTGGACTCTAACCACTGGCGCACTTTACACTTACTTTACACAATACATCCTGTATACCACTTTACAGACTGCACATATGTACGGACTGTACACACTATGTTCACCCATTCACTCTGTATCTTTTATATTTCGTATTTATTGTTTTTATAATTTTTCTTTACCTTTACCTCTCCTGTGTTTCACTCTGTTTGCTGATGTTGCTGCTTTGACACCTGAATTTCCCTCCGGGGATTAATAAACGTTCATCTTATCATGTCTTAGGTGTTTCTTTTATTTCTCCCCAGGTGGCTACAGATGTTATCAAGGAGTTTGCGGCTGATGGTGTCAAATATTTAGAGCTGAGAAGTACACCAAGGGAGGTGAAAAACACAGGTTAAGATGTGAACATGGAGCCTAATATTTTTGATTTACCTTCAGGATTGTTTTATCAAATTATTAGGCTTACAAGTTTATTACGGTATGTTTTTTCCTATAGGATTGACAAAAAAGAGTTATGTTGAAACTGTCATCAAAGCCATCCAACAGTGTAAAAGCGATGGAGTGGACATTGATGTCAGGTAGGCATAGACTGTATTATTTCAATGTGCAACAAGTCCAGAAATTTATCTTGGGTGTGTGAGATGTGGCTGTGTTGGACATGCTCCCTTCACCGTCATAACACTCAAAACACTGTGTATTTTGTTACTATGATGATCCAGTAACTTGAGTGCTGGCCACAGTAGTGCATGGTTCTGAATATGCTCATTTGTCCTGAAGGTTTCTGGTGGCGATTGACCGCAGGAATGGGGCTGAAGTTGCCATGGAGACGGTGAAGCTTGCTGAGGAGTTCATGCTGTCCTCTGATGGTTTGGTGGTGGGACTCGACCTCAGTGGCGATCCAACCGTGAGTCCAAATTACAGTTTTACTCTGAATATTATGCACCAATAGGGTTAAAGCGCACACTATTTGCTGAGGTTTTCTGGTACGAGCTGTGACTTATTCCAGTATGTTGGAGCTCAATTGTTCTTTTTGTGTGCCAAGAAAAAAATTATAATGCAAATCTAAATACTTGGATCCTGGTGTTAACAGTTTCTGCCTTTTACAGATGTTGGGTGTATTTCTCAAGCAGATTAAAAGGATTGTTTTACTCCTCTAATATTACGCAACTGAATAAAACACCCACTACTTAGGTACCAGTTAGACAAGTTGTAATATCAAAGTACTTCTTACAGGTCACAGCATGTTCAGAATGATCAGTTTACCTATACAGTAATGAAGGAAACATGATGAAAGTAAAAAGCATCAAAAGAAAGAAAACTTAATTTTAATTTTGTCTTACCGAAAGTATGATCTTTCCATCCTGTTAGCTGTGCTACAATCTGCTGACGTTTTCTGGTAAAAGCTGTGACTTATCCCATGGGTGTATTATTTCGCAAACAGATCACAACAGGGTCTCTTGTGTAATTGTGTTTGTCATATTTTGAAACATGCATTGCTGTTTTCAAATGCTTCTTTTTGACAATCTGAGTGTCACAAATTAAATGCCATTGAGTGCAACGTTTTGGTATGGTACAGCACAGTACAGTGCAGTAACTGATGCCTCCAAACTTCACTAAATAATATCAAAAGTATCTAAATAGAGTATTCAGCCAGAAGTGTGTTTTTCCATCAGGCGGACCAATTACATCTGGATTTTGTCAGAATACTTCCTGTTAATTAATCTACTTTTTTTTTTAAGGTTGGCCATGGCAAAGACCTACTTCCTGCTCTACAGAGGGCCAAGAACTGTGGACTGAAGTTGTCACTGCACCTCTCAGAAGTATGACCATAACATTTTAATGTTATTCGTTATCTGTAGTCACATTATCTGTGAGTGATTTGACATTACAACAACTGTTGCAGGTAACATCACAGCTGGAGGAGTCAGATTTGCTGTTGAATCTTCCTCCAGACAGGATCGGCCATGGCACCTTCTTGCATCCTGAAATGGGTGGATCTCAAAGTCTTGTTGACAAAGTGGTGAAGAACAACATACCGCTGGGTAAGAGTGAGATTAAATTATTAACTTTTTGTGTTCTCAGAAAGTTGACTTGATTTTTGATTTCTCAACTTTCTTTTTCTCGTAGAGCTTTGCCTGACATCAAACGTCAAAGGACAAACTGTACCGTGTTACTCCAAACATCATTTCAAGTACTGGTACCAGATGGGGCATCCAAGTGTGATTTGTGTAAGTTACCTCTCTTTACACCTCACAGTCTGTGAAGTTTTCAGGTCAAGCACGCATTTTTAAAATGTTTAATTTGCACTGCGTAGCATTTAAAATATTTGTATACCAGTATGATAACTAAAGTTTCAGTACTGATGCCAAAATTAGACTTTATTTGTTGACAAAATTCATAAAACATCATTATAGAAAAACCTCAAGACTTGTTATGACATTTTTTATTGCATTATTATACTTATAATACATTTTTACATTATTTTGTGTTTTCTTTAAATGACATGTTTTATGATTTTTTTTTAATGTACTATACTATAACTTTAGATTTTTTTCAAGATACTATAGTATGACTTTGTTTTTTTTTACTTTTTTCGACATACTAAACTGACAATTTTGACATACTATACTATAACTTTTGATTTTTTTCGACATACCATACTATGACTTTTTTAGATTTTTTTGACAAACTATACTATGACTTATTTCAATTTTTTTCGACATACTATACCATCACTTTTTTTTGACATACTATACTGACTGTTTTTTTTTTTTTAGCTTTTTTGGCATACTATACTGACTATTTTTTTCGACATACTAAACTTATTATTTTTTTTACTTTTTTCGACTTACTATATGACAGTTTTAAACTTTTTTTGACATACTATACTATGACAATTTTTTTTTATGTACTATAACTTTAGATTTTTTTCGAGATACTATAGTATGACTATTTTTTTTTTTTTTTTACATTTTTTCGACATACTAAACTGACCTTTTTGACATACCACACTATAACTTTTGATTTTTTTCAAGATACTATGGTGACTTTTTTTTTTTTAGACATACTGTACTATGACCTTTTTTAACATTCTATACTATTACTTTTTTGACATACTATACTATGACTTATTATAATTTCTTTCGACATACTATACTATCCCTTTTTTTTAAAACTTTTTTTACATACTATACTATGACCTTTTTATTTTAGCTTTTTCGACATACTAAACTATGATTATTTTTTTTGACTTTTTTCGACACACTATACTATGACTTTTTTTTTTTCTTTTTTTGACATATAACTTTTTTTTTAACTTTCTTCAATATACTATACTATAACTTTTTAAAAACGTTTTTCGACATACAATACCATTTATTTTTTTTACTCTTTTCGACTAACTACACTATGACTTATTTTTATTTTTTTCGACTTACTATGACATTTTTTAAACTTTTTTCGACGCACTATACTATGACTTTTTTCTTTTTTTTAACATACTATGACTTATTTTTACTTTTTTCGACTTACTATGACATTTTTTAAACTTTTTTCGACACACTATACTATAACTTTTTTCTTTTTTTTAACATACTATAACACACTATACTATGACTTTTTTAAAAACATTTTTCGACATACTATAGCATAATTATTTATTTTTTTGACATACGACTTTTTTCAGCATACTATTCTGACTTTTTTCTTTCATTTTTTTGACATTCTATGACTTTTGTTTTTATTTTTTTCAACATACTATTTGAATTTAGTTTTCCTTTGACTTTTTATTTTTTACTTTTTTTGACATAATATACCATGACTTATTTTTTTTTTCTCAACATACTGTACTATGACTTTTTTATATATACTATGACTTTTTTTTACTTTCATCAACATTTATCAAATATGCTGGCTTCCTAAATTGGCACAGGGGTTCTCAATGTTTTGATGACTGAGATAACAGTTGATGGTAATAAATGATTTTTATTCTTTGTCACATTACAGACTGATGATAAGGGAGTCTTCAGTACAGACTTGTCTCAGGAATATCAGCTGGCAGCTTCCACGTTTGATCTCAGTCGTGAAGACGTATGGAAACTCTCCCAGCAGGCCATAGACTGTATCTTCGCAGCAGATACAGTGAAACAGCAGCTCAAACAAAAGTGGATTGACTTAAAACCTCAGGTGTTCAAGTGACCCATTCAGTGGAACCTACAGCCTAACACATACCTCAAAGTTCAGTTTTAAAAACTTTTTCATTTAACTTTTTACAAGTTTTTGTAGAATCATGACATCAACTAAAAAGGGAAAATTGAAAATAATGTTTGCAAAAATGTTTGCAATAACTACAAGTAAATGACTATTTAGTACGACATGTGTAAGTGTGTTATTTTCTGCTGATATACAGTCTGCGCAGTGTTGCACACATCATAAATCAAAGTAACAAAAAAATAACATCCTGTCTTTTGGATGCTCTTCTCTTCGGCATTTGCAAGTCAATCTAATATTATACAAAGTTCTCCAAATTACAGATCATGTTGATGCTTCTTTGTGCCCACACATCATCCTGTCATCACACTGTCACGCCCTCTTCCCAAATTTGCCATGTTTGTCCTTGCTTTTCTTGAATTTGCCAGTTTGCATTGCCTTCTTTTTTAGTTTCCCGTGCTCGGGAGCCCCATTGCTTGCTTTAGCGTTTCCACCATCCAGCTTCCTCTTCTTGTCACTGTTGGGAGAAGGACATGTTACGCACATGTTTCTACAACAACCAAACAACCACACTTTTGCCAAAGATCCTGTATGTCACTGCACCTCTTGATGCTGACGATAGCTGTGTTTCCTGCTTCCTTCAACACCTGGTCCCATTCCTCATCATCTCCACGTATCCTGTACCTGTAAATACAAAGGGAATCATAACTACAGTAAAATTGCGATATCAATAGTTCAAAATGATGCACACAAATAACTTCATACTCACTCTTCCATGTCCATTTCCTTCACTTTCTCTACATCCTGCTTGTGTTTCTCCTCAAACTCCTTGGCTGCTTCATTCTGTTTGAAAAATTAATTTTTCAACATTTTTTTTCTCAAACAAAAATCATAAAAGGTGACAGGATACAACTAACTTTTTTTTCATTAATGTGTTGATTATTTTTTCAGTTGAAGTTTAGGTCTATAAAATGTCAATAGTAAAAAACAGCCATTACAATTTGGAAGGGACCAGGGTGACGTCTTTAAATAACTAATTCAAAAATATTTATTTTACGATTATATAAAAAAAACAAGAAACACATTATCACATGAGAAGCCGAAACCAGCAAATGTTTTTGCCTTTTGCTTGATAACTGACTTGAACAATAAATTGACCATAGAAAATGTTGACCACTTACCAGATCATCATTGAGGCTTCTGACGGTCGGCTCCATGGAAACGTCTTGAGTGGTCGCCATCTCTGCCTCAATAGCTTTTTCTTGGATGCTGGTGAAGACCTAGAATAGAAAATAAATTAAAAGTGTTATTGTTGATTGCAATAGCTTTGAAAGCAGCTTCTTTATATCGCGTTTTTCAATGGATTATGACTTCAAGAGTAAACTTACTTGCACAAATTTTCGGATCAGACGGTTGAAGAGGCCCATAAGCTGCGAGCTTGGGAGTTCAATTTCCTTTTCTAGCTGATCTACTGATTTGTGCTGTAACCCTATACCCAGCAGTAATGCCTAGAAAAGAACAGGGACAATCAACAACTATCAAAATAAAGCTGTATTCACAAAGAATCAAACATAACCAATAGGGATCCTTACACACTGTGCGGCCGAGAGAGAGACGTCACCGAGCTGCTTGAGGAAAAACATGCGAGCCACCGTTGGGATCAGATCCATGATGAGGTGGTAGTCCACCATGCTCCTTGAATACAATTCCAGACGTTTGAGGTCGTAAGGGCTGAAAAGGGATGCCAGCTCGGCGCTGCTGAGAACTGTGAAGGTCAAAGACGAGTCAGATCGGGTCTGTGACACGCAGAGGAAATCTGATCAGGTTAGTTAGTAGACGAGTCTTACTGCTCTTCTCCTCCTTGGACTTCTTGTTCTGCAGGATGCTGAGTGACAGGCTCGGATGAAAGCGGCTGAACTGGTAGGAGAGGAGAGACAGGAAGCGCCGACGGAAATCTGAAGAAAACAAAAAACGGTTCAGTCAGACTATAATAAGTTTAAAACAAACCAGATCTCCAGAGGTAAATTCATGGAAGGTCACCTTTCCAGAAGGCAGACAGCCACTGGCTCTGCTCTGTTGCTTCATCTGTGTTCAGCTCCTTCAGCATCACGCAAGAGTGCTCTCCTGTCAGGTCATTCTAGAGACGACGACATACACCAATAATTACAGCATGTGACAAAAAGCAAAATGTACAGAAATACTAAAACATCTTTTATACTTACAGGGGTTTGTCTTAAGTAGACTGGAGTATAACCCGCTTTCCTCCAGAACCTGTGAGGTTGCAAAAAAGAGTTTGACATTTCTAAATCTGCCAAAATATTACGACCCACTTTCCCCATATTCAAGGAAACTCACTTGAGCAGCTGTGTAGTAAGGCCATATGAAACCCCGAGATAGTCCAGTCTCTCTGCTCTCCTCTCACTCAGCTTCAGCAGCAGAGGAGGGAGCTCCTTCCGTGGAGTGATCACCTCCTCTAGCAGACTGACAGCCTGGACAAGAGACAACAACAACAAGGCGGCTGTCACAGAAGTGTACATTTAATCTGTTTTATCTAATCTCTAAATTGTGTTTTTACTCTAGTTACACTTCATGTGAGGAATTGGGTGTCTTTTAAATATATCTTAATACATTGAATTGTATTACCTCACTGCTGACGGAGGTGATCTCATTGGGATTTGAGTGTGTGCTCTCATCCATGGTGGGAAACTTGCCCTCGTAATACATCTGCAGCAGCTGGAGAGCTCTGGAGCCGTAGCCCATCTAGTCGACAGGTTGAAAACCAGTTACATACAGTACATCAAGGTTAATTTAGAAACTGGACAAATACGCTGAGACCTCTACAAGCTCTTACCCCTTGGTAGTCTGGATTGACAGCAATTCGCACCACTCTGGCTCCAGAGAGGCTGCCAAACTCTGGGTCTTGGAACTATGAAGGACAGGAGCAGAGGATTTGATGTTTGCACTGTGGAAACATGAGCTGGAATGATTTTTGACAAAAGCTTTGTGACCAGTGTGTACCTGTTCTGACACCGTCCAGGGAATGAGGTCACCAGAGGCCTTCTTTCCTCTGGACAAACTGTTTAGGATGGACTGCCGAGATATTTCTCCCTCCAGACACACCTGAGAGACAGAGAAGAACAAAAGAAAAATAAATACAGTAAGTCAAGTCAATAAACTTGACAAATGAAAAAATAAGATACAAGACAAAAAAAGGGGGAGGACAAAGTTGTCTCTGAATACTTTTAAGTGAATTAGGAATGGCTGATTTGGTGGAAGTCTCTTTTGAACTTATTGGGGCTGAATGGCCTTCACTCTTGTGTCATGAGGGGGTCCGGAGTGTCTTACCTGCACCACAGCGAGGACCTCAGGTAACGAGTTCTGCGTGGGAGGAACAGGTGGCAGGAGGCAGAAGAGGTGATGGGCTGGAGCATCGGACAACATCTGCAGGTCGTTTGGTGAATTCTGGATCCAAAGAAATCATTTGAGCAGGTGAATAAACACAAGGATGACAACACTGTGAGGAAAAACAAGTGTGAATACAAACTAATGAAATCACCTTGTAGTGCGATGCCACGTAGAGGGCCATCAACCGCTGCAGGAAAGCCTCAGATGCCTTGTGGTAACAGAACAGTGTGTCTCTGTTCACATAATATCTGGACGGTGTGGGTTAAGGACATACGCAGAAGAAACTACAACTTGTTTTGCTTTAGACTCAGACTAAGATGCATGTTTACAGTGTGATTAAAAAATTTGAGATTTATTACAGATAAACTAATATGTTGCAATAAGAACGTCATTTGATCAGATTAGATTCACCCCTGATTCTACTAAACTCTGATATGAACATTTATATTTTTAAATGGTAAATAAATTTAATTGGGACGTCGAAAAAAAAAAAAAAAAGTTATCGAATAGTATGTCAAAAAAAAAGTCAGAGTATAATATGTTGAAAAAAATGGAAAAAGTCATTGTATGTCAAAAATAGTGTCAGTATAGTATGTCGGAAAAAAAAAAAGTCATAGTATGTCGAAAAAATATAAAAAGTCATAGTAATGCATACTGTATGTGCATTGAGAGTGACAGGTCTGGTCTAGACCACAGGTAACATTAAGCCTCTAAAGTGCATAAAGGATACAGGTCACAAGTCTGTGGAAGTGGGCAGCCGGAAATGAGCCTGGGTATGTTCAGACAGTCCAGACAGAGCAGGTCATTCAGCCACTTCTCAACAGCGTCCCCCGGAGCGTACCGAATGGACTCGTGAAGAGAAACCTCATGGAGTGAGCGAGCTGCGAACGGAGACAGATAAACAGCAGTCAGTCCATCCATTCTCTGCCACTTGTTCTTTGTCTATCCACTTTACTCTCACTCATGAACAAGACCCAGAGATACTTGAACTCCTTCATTTGGGACAGCAACTCAACAATCCAACCTGGAGGGAGCAATCCACCATTTTCCGGCAGAGAAACATGACCTCTTTGAGGTGCCAACTGCTTCACACTCGACTGCAAACCACCCCGGTGTGTGCAGATGGTCACGGTCTGATAAAACCAACTGAACTACATCGTCTGCAAAGAGCAGCGAAGCAACTCTGAGGTGCCCAAACCGGACGCTCTCCTCCCTATGGCTGTGCATTGACATCTTATCCATGAAGATCATGAACAGAATCTGTGAAAAATGATAACCCTGGAGGAGTCCAACACCCACTGAAAACATGTTAAACTTCCTGCCAAGATTATGGACACATTTCTCCCCCCGGCTATACATGTACAAAGAATGGATGTCTCGTAGTAACGGCCCCTGTACTCCATACTACAGGTCACATTAAACTTGAAGAAAAACAAGATCTTCACAACTTAAAGGATTTAAAAGGACAAAATTCAGTTTTTCCTTCTCTCTTAGTCGCAAGTAACATGTAGCATGATCTGACCCGCCTGGACCTGAGCAAAAATCAAAACTTAACTACGACTTTGAGAGCACTTTTTCGCACTTGCTCATCACATGAATGATATAACTTGCAAGCTAGGACCACTGATTCACCAAACCTGCTTGCTTCCAATAGTAACGAAGATGCTTAGGGGAAATGTATCGGAGTAAGAGTACACATTATATTTAGGAAATGTAGTGGAGTAAAAGTGAAAGTTGATAGAAATATAGAAACTCAAGTAAATTACAGATACTCCCAAATAAAATATGTGAGTATTGTAACAAAGTATTATTAGCGCTGGTTCCTTCCCCCGCCAGAGAGGTGACGCTCCACGTCCATCGAACCAGTCTATGATGCCAGATGTCAGCACGCCTACATCACCGCCTTTGCCTGCCACCAGACCTTTACCAGGGAGCGTCCCTCTCAGGTCTGGCTCTGGGAGAGGCCCCGGTAACACTGAACACACACACATAATACAACACTGAGATATTTACCTGCTGCGAGCCTCTCTGTGTTGGTGGACCTGTTCTGTGCTGACATGCTCTGCTGACTGTCTGAACTCTGCTGCCTCAACTGCTGAATCAGTTTGAGGGAAAGAGAGCGCCCAGTTCCTTCATACCTGCAGAGACGAAGGAAAACAGGGCTCAGAAATGCAAATAGTTAGAGCTGAAATGATGAAGCAATTTATTGATCGGCGGAAATATCAACTATTTCGACAATTTATTACTATTTTTAAAGACCAATGTGTAACATTTCGGGGGATCTATTAGCAGAAATGGAATATAATATTCACAACAAGAATCAGTTTTCATTAGAATGAGCTCTTCATATCTACATAGGGAGCGGGTCCTCTTCACGGAGTCCACCATGTTTCTACAGTAGCCCAGAACGGACAAACCAAACACTGGCTCTATAGAGAGACTTTCACTTTTTTACGTTACCTGAAGGTCACCCTAGTTCTCCGACAAGCTTGTGAAACTTTAAAGTGGTTCTTTTTTTATGTGTTTCTAAAAATGTGTGAACGAAAGTAATGTGGTATTTGATTACGTGGGTTTCATGCAGCCCTATTACTGACCCGTTGATGGTCGAGGCCATGAAAACCAGATAAGGTCCCAGCAGCTTCTTGACCAGAGGAAGAGGGATGGCTGCAGCCTCATCAATGACCAGCAGTTCAGCCTGGCCCAGCTTCACTGCATCACCTGGGTGGATGTACTGTCGGTCACATGAACAGGAAGGGCAGATATGAGTATTTCACTTACTATTGTAAATAACAGGAAATGGAGACAAGCGCTCTGGTCTCTTTTACCTGAATTGTCTGCCGGTGCTCTTTGAATATGTTTACTCGCACCACAGCTTTGTTGAAGTCTGGATTCAACGACTGGATGATTTCATAGTCAAGATGCTCCTACAAATGCAAAAAAAGAGGATATGAAATTATTTGTGCCAACAGCGTGAATGTGCGGTCGCCGAAACACAGAACAGATTCTCAGGCAGCCTACCTGATACTGCAGAGCATCGAAGCCTTTGAAGATGAATTCAAACATGGTGTGGAGGTTGTCCGGGCTCGGGGAGGTTACAAAAATATTGGAGTAGCTGTAAAGAATGCCGAGGTCATCATTAGCAAAATTGTAAGACAATGCCATAGACAAAATGGATATAATCATATGACGTTATAAAACTAATCTGTACCCAAAAGCCACAGCTCCAGCGACAGCCAGCCCCAGTGCTGCAGACTTGCCTCGACCACGGGCAGCAGTCAGAGCCACGGTGCTCCTCAGAGTCTTCTCTGAGATCGCCTCAATGAACTTCAGCACTCCTTTAGCCTACAGGACAAAACAAACCTTGAAAGTTACAGACTGATATAAAATGTGACGACTATTGAGGTGTAATTTCTCTGGAAAACTGTTGATGAAGTGTTGTTTTTTTATTTTATTGGTGCTTTCATCAACAATAGTTATACTTGATAAACGTGTAAAGTGTCTCTTTAGTGAGAAGTCCTGACCTGGTCCATGGTCTTGCAGCTATCCACTAACACACCAACAGGCTGAGTGTCCTGAAGGGACTCCTTCAGATCCTTCAGCTCCTGCTCTCGTGGAGACAAACCGTCCTCCTGAAGGGGATGAGACAAATGGTCAGGTATCAGGGAGCATATAGCCAACAAGCAAGCAAACTTTATTTATGTAGCATTTTTCACAAACAGTTGTCACAAGTACTTTATGGAAGTGAGATAAGAAAAAGACACAAACAGACGATATAAAAACAAGGACACAAAGTGTTCCAACTTCAAAATATTAACTTGCAATATCAAGAAAAATCTTTGTTTTCTGCCTTGATCTTAGAACAACCAGAAGTCTCCTAGGGGAGACATGTGGCTCCACCTAGTGGTAACATCTGATTTAAAAAGAGGCCTCAACAGGAAATGGTTTGTATGACAAAGAATACAATGTTTAAATCAGTCCTGAAGGAGACAGGGAGCCAGTATAGAGAAGAAAAAGACACTGTCACGTCCTACATTTTGTACAAACAAACAGTGAATAGAGAATAGATTAGAAGTGCAATGATAAATGGAATAATAAATCTATTTGATTAGTCGTTTAATTTCTAAAATGGTAGAAAAAGTGAAAAAAAATGCCTGCCACAATTTCTCAGAGCCCAATGAGACTTCATATTGCATGCTTTGTTTGAACAAAAGCCCAAAAACCCGATGATATTTACTTTAAAATGATATAAAACAGAAAATCATCGCATTGGAGATGGAAACAGTAAATGTCTAAATGAATAATTAATTATCAAACTTATTGTAGATTCATTTTCTGTTGAAAATAGATACAACGACTAATCGTTTCTATTCTCTAGGTACCTGAGTCTTTGGAGGAACGGCTTTGATGTTTGCCATGTGGCTGGAGATCGGCAGGATGTTGAGTTGGTCATCAATAACAACACAGTTTTTGCAGGATGCGAGCGACAGAATGAATCTAGAAACAGTGAAATAAAATGAATAAGTATTGTTAAACTGTTGGCTACAAATGCTTCCAATGCCATGAAAGCCAGAGGAGCTCTTACCTCTCATTGAACCGTCCCACCACATCCTGATGAGCCTCTGTGCGGTATCGAGAGTGCACGTCCTGGAGGGATGAAAACAAGCCACGATTATCCCAAATCAAGCAAACAGAGGATGACGTGTGTGGAGATGGAACAGATTAAAGACTTACCATGGTCATGGTGTACAGCTGCTTGAGAGAGTTCATTGTCCTGAGCAGAATCACCACTATACCTCCTCCTTCAACTGTCTCAACAGTTCTCGCCAAGAGATTGGGAGTGAGAGCTTCAAAGTCCTGTGTGACATAGAAAACAAAAACTCTTAAGAGTCAAACACATTGGCTACATCAGCTTTAGTCTACATCAGCTTTAGTCTACACAGCTTGGATTGTGACCGAACAAAATGAACCATATTTGGTGTCCTTTACTAGATCTTGGGAGCCGCTGTGTTTACAGCTAAAGAGGAGGAACTCACCTGCAGGACGCACATGCCGTAGGTGTTTCCCAGGATCTTGTGTGTCTCGTTGTAGTAACAGTATCGGATGTTGGTTGCAGCGATGAAGAGTTCAAACGGGTCGTCCTGATTCAGATTCAATGTGCCAGTTTTTATCTTCTTCTGCAGCTGTCTCATGCGCTTCTTCCGATTGCTGTTTCAGACAAAGAAGACAAATCAAAACACCTTTCTCCTTTTTTTTTTTTTTTTTTTAAATTGAAGTTCTGGCGACAATTACATTTACGTCCAGCTCCGAATATGTACAGATTAGAACCATTTTTTTCATAGTTTTTGAACAACGTTAACAATACACAACACAAAAACAGCATTTTTTTTTCACAACTTTACAAACATGATACAAAAGAAAATTACATGATTACATTAAAATGAATAAGGTTTCTGTAGTCAGTTACAATGTTGTTAATTAGGTAGAACAAAATCTAGTCCGGATGGGTCCACTGTGTCCAAGGATGGTTGCCATATCTTAACAAATCCCTCGACATTGTCATGAAGGGTGTAGGTCAGCTTTTCCAGAGTATTCTCAATACCTCCTTATACCAATCACCCAGTGCAGGGAAGTCATCAGACAATAGTCTTTCTTGCTATATATATAGGAGTATCCCAACCAATTTAGTGCTGTGGTTGTTCCTTGCACTGTCCACTTTAGCTGCCAATATACACTGAAGAGGTGATAGCTCCAAGTCAGATCCAATCAAGGTAACCATCTCATTTTCACTTCTCTCCAAAACATGAGTGCGTAGGTGCCAGTTTCTGAATTGTATTTAATACATTTAGGAGAGCTTAGACCAAGTTTACACTTCTTCTTCTTATTCATACAATAAATGTCAAACTAAATGTGAGAGGAGTTCACACTCACCTGCTGAATCCCAGGTCTTTTTTGTAGCACCACAGTACAGAAGGTCGTGCTCTGACGGCAGCTTTAGACAGCATGTGATGCAGAATGACAACCTGGATCAGAGGAGGATTTTTACTTGGGTTAAATATAAAAGAGACTTCTGTAAAATTTAAAATAAAACCTGATAAATTTGCCAGAGAGAACAGGGAGGGCTGCTGGTACGGCAACTGCACCAACGTGGACCGTAAGGCGCTGGGAAGGGTGGTGCGCTCGGCCCAACACATCACCAGGTGCGAGCAGCCCGGCCTGCAGGAGCTGTACACCCAGCGGTGCCTCAGGAAGTCCCTGAGGGTCATTAAGGACACAACACACCCCCACAACAGCCTGTCCTCTCTCCTGCCCTCTGGTAGAAGATACAGGACCCCCAGGACTCTCACCAGCAGACTGAGGAACAGTCTTTTCCCCCAGGCCATCAGACTTTTAAATACATAATTCATACGACACCTTCTCACACAAAAAGTACCTCAATCATATATCTTATACTGTATATACTGTATATGTTCTTAACATGCCTTGTACAAAGTATATCTTATGTACATTCATACTTCCTGATATGTATATGTTCTTAATATGCCTTGTACAAAGTATTTCCTTTTATAATTGTAATATAACTTATTATTATTACTTTTTGATTTATGGAACATTTTATTACTAAAAACAAGGCAAAAATTTATTTTTTGAATAGCTCTTGACAGTATTTTCTTTTTTTTTTGCTCAAAGTCTTTTTATTGGTATTCTCCACAAAATAATTGTATAAACAAATTATACCCCCTCTCCCCCATCCCTATAACAATATTACTGCACCATTAAATAAGCAGAGTTAATTTCATAAACAATTACATTTATACATATAAATGAATTAATTCCGATAGCAACATAAATGACACATATACCAAACAAAAACAAAAACAAATTTAAAAGAAAGAATAAAAAAAGGACCAACAAAAACAGAAAAATAAGTAAATCAAAAATAATAATAATAAATAAATAAAAAGTATAATTAATAAAATAAAATAATAATAATAAAATAAGTTGTGAATTATATGTAATATGGGGTCAGCAGTTTAAAACTTCAATGTCAGTGGTATCCATTTTTTCTATATAGGTTAAAAAGGGTCTGCATATAGCATAACATTTCTGAGCACACCCTCTTTTAGCACAGCGAATCTTCTCCAATACCAAATGATGTATGAGATCTTTAAACCACATCCTAAAGGTTGGAGGATACTTCTCCTTCCATTTAAAAAGTAACTTATTATGTTTAATGGAGCTTTCCAGCAAAAAGCATTTCACATGATTGTACCTGTATAACCAGCTTGACACTAAACATGTTGACTGTTGAATGGTGACTGTACCTGGTCTCTGCCTCGGTCTCCCACCACCACATAGATGGTCCGGTGCTGCAGAGCGACTCCGTTCTCGATCTGGACTCGAATCCGGTTGTCCACCTTCTTCCTGACGGTCGCCATCGTCTCTTACTGACTACTGAGAGAGAAGTCAGAAATATATCTCTCATATAGAAGCAGAAACACCAGAGATACAGAGAGACATAAACGGTGCAGTTATACACCCACTAAGAGCTGTTAAACTGAACTAGGAGGAAAATGAACAGTTCAAGTTACCTTCTGTTACACACGAAACTGGTTGTTGTTAAATTTCCACGCAGTTCAATCAGTCTGAGTTTACATGCAGCACACAGACATCATCATGCTGTTGATACTCACGTGGAGACACACGTTCATGGAGGACCCCCTCCGTGACGTCATAACTGTGCGACTGTGTTTAAAAAAGAAAGTTAAAATGAGCACATTGGTTTCTTCTGCCTGCCAGGTGGAAACTAAACTACTGAAACGTTTTAGGTTTAAACTGGAACTATCTGGATAATTGTTGAATCGTTTAAGTCATTTTGTTAAGCAAGAGTGTCAAAAAAGTAACCTATTATGACTTTTTCAAATTTTAATATTTTGCTGTTTTTTTTTTAGTCAAGTTATAATAAGTCAAATATATTTGTGTTTTGGACAGATTAGATGGGCCGAGAAGCTATTTAAAAACTTTCAAGCACGGTTCAGGGAAATTGTGCAATGCAAATGCAATTTGGTCTCCTGGTATTACACAAAGACTATCTGATATACTCTCTCCATAGCCAGTGTGTTCATCTTTCAGTTAACAGGAAACCAGTTCACTGCTGGCTGTGTTAACCACACCATTATAGTACACAGAAATGAACACTTGAGGCAAACAGTTTAGGCAGTTTATGAGTGCAAACATTATCATATTCATTACACTATTTTCAGATATTTTAATGAAGAGCATCATATTTAAATTGTTTAAATTGGGACTGGTGGTGAGCATAAGCTAAGGGGGGAAAGAACCTTAAGAAAGCGCATGTCTATGGTGAAAACACACCATCCTAATACAGTATGAACAAGGAATTTAAGTTTAGCTAGACAGAAACTCAGTCTGATACAAAAATTCAAAGGGCATTTTGTTCCTATTTATGTCAGGAAGCCTTAATTCAAAGAGTGTTTAGAGCAGAATGGTGCTGAAAACTAAAGGTAATAAATAAATCTAACAACAACCCTGAATACAACAAAGTAATCAGAATAGAAAATTAACCACTGCAGCGTTTAATAGTTGACATATTTTCACTGACTCTGTGTTTTAGTGTACAGCAGAAATCTGAGGCTGAAGCATGGGTATGCAACACAACTTTATTGAAACTCTTGAAGCAACATCAATTTACAAACAAGGAAACGGGAGCTCATTGAACATAAAACGCTTTTTTTTTTTAGAACCAAAATGACAGAAAAGAACCGAGAAGGGGAATAAACTCCCAAGGGTTGGACCAGCAGTGGCAGGTGCATTTTTTTTATACAAAAAATAACTTATGAAATCTTTCAAGTTTACAGGAATATTGTAACACATGGCTTGTGTAAATCGATGATTGGATTTACAGCTCAGCTTGTGTTTCAGACTTTAAATGATTTAATATTTCCAAATATCAAAGCAGGCATTACTTTGATTTAAGAGACAGGAAAAATACCACTGATGAAGAACAAAAAAAAGAGAACATGAGTGAGCTGGGGCAAATGCATTCTTGAATTTTGAATTTTCAGTGTGGTGCAAGTTAGTCAGTCACAGTCATTATGAAAGGCCTTTTCAGGATCGTATTGCCTGAGCGCTGCCTCTCGACACTCCTCTGGGTCCCTGACCAGCTCCGCGCTTATAATTCGGTTGGTAACCATCCTTCAGCAACAGAGGGGAAAAAGGAAAACAGACATTTTAGAAACTACTCCGACAGACAGCAAAGATGACGTAAACAAATCCAGTGTGAGGTCTGAATGCTTCTTTCATACCCTCTGATAATTCCCGTTTGAGTAATCCCGAGGTGTGTTGAACTGAGTCTGTCCATAACCGGAGTTTGGAGTGTTGGCGAAAGGAGGACGATAACCATCATAGCCACCTGAAAATAGGAAGACTTTAAACTTAAAAACGCTTCACTCAAGAATAACAATAAAATAAGCTCAGACTCTTTAGCCCCTTTAAGACATGCATGCAATTTTACATGTAAACAACCTGCGTCACTTTTATGTAAGTCACAACGGCAATCTTACAAGGTCGAGCTGAGTAACATCTCCACAAAAATAGCCAATAGATCCCCCTAATTGTTACACACTGGCCCTTTAACAGATAGTTGAAGCCAGCAATGTCACCTATTCCACATCTGAAGTGAAAATAAAGGATTAATTTGTGGATTTAGGTTGTGATCTTACCTCTGAATCCATTTGATGAGCCTCTGTAGCCGTTGATCATGCCCCTGGCATTGCGAGGTCCACCGCGAGACATGCCTCTGCTGTTGTAGAAGGACTGGCCCTGCCTGACGAAGCCTGGGCCCTGCTGGGGAGGCTGCTGATGGCCTCCGGACTGGTCTTGGGAATGGAAGGCACCAACTACTAAAAAACAGGTGTCCCAAAACAGATGCAAGTCAATCCCCGGTCAAAGTCGAACACGTAGTATTTACATAAAAACGAGTTTAACTGGAACATTATCTCAAAAAGACAAATCTGGCACAATCAATCCAGTAAGTAAATACTGAAGATATGCCCACCGGACTGCAGTTGTTCTGTCTGCATCTCCGTCTGCTCCACAGGATGCTGCTGCGGCTGGCTGCTGAAGGCTTGGTTGTAGCTGTTCTGGTATTGGCTGGCCTGGTTCAAAGCCTCCGTCTCATTAGCTGGCGGGACTGGGGCATTGAGATTGAACACCTGAGGGGAGAACAAGGGCCACATTGTGGTGAAGCCAAAACCAGAGGAAAGGTCACTGGCTCATTAGGAGAAAGTCCATTACTCATTATTTCCTGGACATGGCTGCTTCACTACAAACCCATACAACTGCAATATGATGAGAGGGCACTTAAGGTCTACGAAAGCAATTCCTAATGGAAGTCATTAATGATTTTCTATTTTGATTCCACTGCAAGTGACGCACAAAGTCCTGCAAAGACCTTTTTTTTTATCTGCATGACAGGCCAGATATTCCAGTCTTTTAGTAAACTTAAATATTAAATGTTTTTAATAGGTCTTATTTGATAACATAGGCAATTCTTCAGTAAGTTTGATGGATTCTTCAGTAAAAGTCATCACAAGGGCCTTACTGTCTGCATTGACTGGAATGGTGCTGCGTTGACATTGATGCCACTGCTGTGTGGAGCTTTGGAAACAGGCTGGAAAACTTGTGTTTGAGAGACAGGTGGGAGAGCTGTAGAGGGTGGAGGCTGCTCTGGCGACAAGGACATTGAGGTCTGTTGAAGAGGGAAAACACAAGCTCAGGAGGTTGAAGCATAACTCAATGTCATTTATTATTTAAGTTCAGGTTTCACAATTAAAATTCTTTACATTTTCTTACGAAATGAAGATATGATGTATGCTGATAACTGAGGTTATGTCCTTGTTATTTTCCCTGGCTAGGGCTGGGTCTCTGTTTGTATGCTTATGCAGTACATTGCTTTGAGGATCATAAACAAGTTTGGACCCTTTTTAAATTAAAAATATATCAAGCATTGAAATGCATGTTGAATAAGATCTTTGCCCAAATAAAGTATTCTTAAGTTAAAAAAAGTTCCCTGAATTAAATCAGGTAAATTACCCAGCAATATAAGAAGGACTCTTTCACAGAGCAGCATGGTTTACCTGGATGGGGTCGATGGGTTCTGTTGAGGGTCGAGGATCTGGCGTGTGCGAGGTCTGATACATGGGGGGCGGAGTTGGGGAGACGATAGGAACCTGAAAACAGAGAGAGTAGAAATGAAACAATCTCTCTCAAAATGTCTTCAGCGTGGCTGCACAGTCAGTGTTCAAGTTTGATTACTTACTTGTGTGGGCTCAGGTTGGACAGGAACAGTGTTGGGTTGCGATAGCCGGGACTCTGGGTGAACTAAGAAGATTTGAGCATTGCACCTTAGTGAACCAGAAAAGTCATTTCAAGCTTTCAAGTATCGTGTTTTACACAACACAAGACATCAGAACGGAGTTTCTCTTCGTAAAACCTACCTGGAGGACACACCATCTGTGGTAAGTCCATGTTCGGAGCGGGTTTCATAGGCTGCGCTGAGACGATAGCAGGGTCAATGGGCTGTCCGTCAAACTCCAGCATAGAGTCCTGAGAGCAGAGAAGTGATGAGCACCGTGCTTAATATCTACAGTAAACGGGCGTTACTAGCACACAGTTCCCACCTGCATGAAGTTGTACGTTCCCTGCATCTGTGCCATTAAGTCCTGCACCACCTGCTTCCTGACCAGGGGGTCAGTAGGCGGCACAGGAGACGCTAAGTTCAGGGGGTGGGTCTCCAGGGCAACAGGCGAAGCCGCAGGCTGCTGCTGCTGCATGGCAACGACTGCCTGAGAGAGGAAGACAGACAGAACAGGTGAATCAGAAACATACTGGAGGAGGAATAAAAACTGGTATAGTACTTATTAGATGCTACCTGTGGATTTATATTCATATCATGGTTTGCAAATTTAAATATTTCTATATTTCCTCAATGACATTTATTATGTATGTGTCATTAGTCAGACTGTAAACTTGCACACGTGAGTAACAATCTGACCAGTGTGACAGAGGCAAAATACTCCTGACACCTGACAGCCCTCAGAGAAAGAGCCTACTGTACATACTGTACAGTGTAGTGCCCATAAAAAACAATTCATTTTTAAGATCTCCTGTTTGTGAAACATTTAAAAACAAACTGTCAGTCTTTCTAAAATCCTGAGAAATATTAATAGTATGAATTAATTCACTATTTTACTTCTTAATTTAAGTTATTTGATTTCATTAGTATTTGTGGCAGTCATGTCTGCGCAGTGAGCGCCAAGTTGCAAAAATTTGGAGATGCACAGCCAAGTGCTGACTTATGGAGCCTTTGCGCTTTACATAAGATACGTGATGTCTGTTTTGTTGCATGCGCCCTCGCGCCGGAGACTCTACGACGAGCATAAACCTAGCCTAAGAGAGTGATGAAAGAGAACTATTTAAATGTTGACCAGGCATTGTGTCAAGGTTGCTAACAAATGTTCCTGACTACATCAATAGTTAGCTGCATACTGTATGCGTCATAATAAAAACAGGCTACACACTACATTTCTTCCAGGACCTTCCTGGCTATGTGGCTGCAGACATCACAACAATCATTTGCAGGATTCTGCCGATCTGATTGTCATTCCAATACTGATCAAATGGATAAAACATCTGACAAACACTTTCTAGCCTCCATCTCTATTGTCACCATCAAATGAAGGCATAATACCAAAAACATCTTTTTGATAAGATGCACTGATGAAAGCATCTAATCTGAACATCACATAACCAGTTTGAACATGACATATAGAAGAAAATGCAGATGTCAAGTGATAACAGCAGCAACCACTCGGCTTTTTGAGCCAAGGGCATTCACACGAGTATTTTGTTGTTTAAAAGATCCCCTCCAGACAGTTTTACTTCCTGTTTTTTTAACGTTCTTTCTCAAACAGAGAATGGCGGTGTGGTTAATAGTCAGATCGGTTTTCAACCCAGTTTAGATGAAACCAGTTTAGATACATTTACTGTTTATCAGACCGCAAATGAGACAAGAATTAGTGCAACACACAGACTCTCTCTCACTCGCTGTCTTTTACCGTCTCCTCCTGGCGAGGCGGCCGTCTGGATGCTGCTGCACTGAGGAGCCACACCGCCGCACGCCAGCCACAGCGCACCGGAGGACGGATAGACATGCTGCAGAGGTCCGCTGTTGGAATTACAGTTTCGGGGCGTTTTGGAGGTGCTAAGATTGGCCGCGCTCGCCTCTGCTCCCAGCACCGAGACCGCACCGGGCAGCACTGTGATTCGTTTATTTCTCTAATGGGACTTTTCTCGTTTTCTTTTGGGCTGAAAGTTGTGCGCTCCCTGTCCGGACCTGTTAGAGGCCGGTAAGGCTTCATAACGATATCGGCTGCTTTCCGTTTAGTTTATCTCCAGGAGGAGGAGGAGACGGTAAAGAAGAGAGCGAGTGAGAGAGACAGTCAGTGTGTTGTGCTAAGTTAATTCACTGTGATGATTGCACACACAGATGCCATTGTGAAAATAAACACAGTAAAGTAAGGTGGAGGAAACTAAAAAATAAAACGAAAACCCTCAGTTAGCTAATGCAACAAGTTGGGCTAGCTAACTACACCTAACTAGAAAGACAAACTGACAGATAGAAACAGATTTATCAGTTTGCTGCTCAGACGCAAACGAGCATGAGTGCGCCTGCGCAAGCTTGGAGGATGACGTATGACCTGCAGCTTCTACTATAGGCATACGTCATATCATCCCATTTTAGCAGCAACCTTCTTTTTTTCCACTTTCAACACAAAATTTAGTTTTTTGTCAAAAAAATTTGGCAAACAGTGAGGCTCAAATAAATATGAAATATCATAGAAAAGCCGAAATACACTGAAGGGGGGCTTTAATGAAACATTTTATTATTTTTGTGGCTGCAAAAATATTTCTCAACACAAAGAGGAAAAAAAGTAAACTTCAAACCCAGAACAACAACATCCCTGCAGCATACCTCTGTTTCCGTGGTCCACTCGTCCCCCTGCTCCTTCTCACTGCCGCTGTATGTGCCGTCTGGAATGAACTGTCTGTTTATAAACTGGAGAGGGAAAAAAGCAAACATCAGCACAACACTAATACATATTATAATCAGCCCCAAGATTTCACTGGAAAGTGGAGAATTAATCTCACCTCTGTTGTTTCCACCGCAATGGGCTCTGTGAACTCCTCAATTATTTCAGTTTCTGTAAAGAGAAAAACTGTTTATGAGTATAATGCGGTGCCGATTTCATTTAATGGCTTCATTACATTAGCATTTTAAAAATAGCGAATTAATGTAGCATGTCATTCAGAGAGTGGTGAGGACCTGGATCAGCAGTCTGACTCTGCTCTTCTGCTTCTGACGACTCAGATACTGCTGCCGCAACTGCTGCCACTGAGGCTGGCTCTTCCTCCTCTTCCTCCTCACACACTCCGTTTTGGTGAGATGGAACCCGGTCGAAGTACCCACTCAGCAGAACCTGGTCCAAAGTCTCTCTCAGTGCCTTGTCTAGCAGAGAAATAACATAGTAAGCACTTTATTGGAAAGGCAAGCCAAAACAATCAGACCATTATTTTGTGAGCTTTGAATTGACCCTTTGCTAAGCCCCGCCCCTTTGTTGTTAGCTACTCTGTCAAACTGTCGGAGCTAGCATGGAGCCCACACTGTCACTAACTGCACTCGCTGATGAGTGATTTCAGAGAGAAGCAGACAGAAGCGTCTACAAAATGCTTTTGAAGGATATATCAGGATGTCAAACTGAGCAAAAAGTTAGATAGAAGATTTAGATAGAAGCTAAATCCTACAGACATTTTGATGATCTATTAATCGGGTTGAATTATTTTTAAAGAAAAAAACAGTAAAAAATATCTGATTCCAACTTAATCAACAGACTGAACGACAATGAAAATAATCAGAAGAAACGTATATCTCCTTCCAACCTCTCCGAATAACAAGTATTACTATTACACGTGCCCCAGGCACAATGTCGTTGTCGGACCCTGGCCGGAGCGGGCCAATGCTACGCCATGACTGGCCAGTCTGTGTTCAAGAGGCGGGACTTAGCAAAGGACTTGGAAAATAGATTTGTACTTTCAAAAGTGAAGATACTCTCTTCAAAAAGTCCTTAAAACTACTTAGTAACATTTCAAACAGCAAGGATTAGTTGAAATATGAGAAATTGTTTGTTTTCTTGGTCTTACGCTACATATATGTCACCTTGTGTATTAGGATATTGTGATGGGCTTTATTTACTGTTTTCTGATATTTTACAGACCAAACGATCAATCACTTAAATCAAGAAAATAACTGCAGATTAATCAATAATGATTTTTTTGTTTGTTGCAGCCCTAGTGACATTCAACACGAGCTAAGAATTATAAACAACACCACCAGCTGTATTCTCAAAACATAATCTCAACTGGTGTGTTTTCAGTTTGCAGCTCAGTTTGGTTCAGGCTTCTTAAATGTAGATATTTGCTAGTTTTTGTTGTCTTCTATGACAGTTAACTGGCTCTTTGTGATTTTGACTGCTGGTCAGACAGCAGAACAAAATACACAAATGGAAATAGCAGTGTTATCCTTTAACTAATATAACTGTAGGTTAACAAAGTGAAAACATCAACTTCATATGACACTGCTGACCAGATGCAGGTGACGCATGCAGGAAGAAACGACGTGAATGAGGCCACAAGATCAATTGAGTTCAGCTAGCTAGACTGCTGCAGCAATCAAAGCTAAATATAGTGCTTTTATTTGGTTCCAAACTCAACACTGTGTGCATGACACACAACAATTTAAATATCCACTTTAAAGCCCCTGAAAATGTGTTTAAAATCTTTATATTTATCTATATAATTTAGTATTTAAAACTCAGTTCATAAAAATAGCTTTAGGTATTATTGAGCTAGGGCTGTCCTCGAACAAAGAAATTCTTAGTTGGCTAACACTCATGCGATTTTGTCGACTAATCGATTAGTTGATTTAATCAAATCTGTGAAACTGAGTTTCTCCACAAGGAATCACACAAAAGCACCACTTTAAATCTTGTGTTTACCAGAGATGTGCTTATAAGTTTCTTGGAAATAAGTCATTCAGCATAAAAAACAGCATTAAAAACGACTAAGACCAAAAGGACCGATTAGTCACTAATCGACTGAGAGGGGGCAGCCTATGTTTAACACACAAAAACTCAATTAATCTTCATCAGGACTGTATCGGTATGGTTTGATTGGAATTGATTGACAGTGATCTGACAAAATAAACAAGGAACCCTTGCTGCAGCAGTCTAGCTATCTGAACTCAATTGATCTTCTGGCCTACTGTCAACATATTTTGTTTCAAATGTTCCCTAACCTTGATATGGTCCACAGAAGTAATGGTGCCTTCAAATGGGGTTGTGTTTACCGTGTTTACCAAATGAGTCCATATGAACGCCCCCCTCATGTCTTATTCACGACCTCGTAAGTGGAAAGTTTCTGAAAGCTCACGAGTTGTGACGTGTTTATTGACGTTGTCACAAATGGCGGGGGCCATGGAAGTTAATTTTTTCGGTACATGATAAGTGAACATATATTGGGATTTTAGTCGTGTATTGTAATTCTTCGTAATTTTATAATATGTCTGAGGGAAATGTTGATATTCTTAACTACCTAATCCTTTTCCTCTGTCATTATGCCTTTGCATTTACTGCATTATGTTACCCACTTGCTAAATTGTTAGTCTCTGTGGCTTCTAGATGCCGACAGTAACGTTAATATTGCCGTTTCTTAGCAGCAGTGCTCTCACCACTTAACCATTTGAACACCAAGAGTATCCTGTACGCGACTTCCCATTTTGTAAACACAAGCTCACAAGTTTTATTTGAAGGCACCATTTGTGTCATCACATTTTCCCCCAACTGTTCAGACAAAACAACACACAAACATATTTTATGTGAAAGAACCAAACATGAAAATAGTGTATTAAGTAGTACCACATTGCCAAAAGTAACAAGCTGATTGAAATATGTGTTTTGTCAAATCTCCATAACAGTCACAGAACGAGCTGAAAACTATGGCAACATCAACATTAATTCAAGATGTAAAAAAAGCAAAGGCCTGATGGGGGATAAAATATCCTAAATCGTTGACTGACTAGATAATAAATACGCCACTATAACAATCATGACTCGTAATTCACTAGAAAACTCTAGAAGAGCCTTTATGCAAGCTCAGGCATTTCCACTTTTGGCTCTTTAGGCTAAGCAGGTCAGAGTTATTTCATTTACTGCCTCATGCTTCAGGCCAAGAAGTCTGCTGCTGCCTGAATAAATATCACCCTGAGTCACTGAGTGAGACCTCCCTACTGAGGTGAAAGTGTTGGCCAGTGTCACTACAGTGAACTGGGTCACCAGTATCCTAATGTGGCTCCAGAGATCTGACCAGTGGAACCACATGCGACAGGGCCACTGGCACCCTGCCCCGCTGCTGAGTCAGGATAAGCCCACAGCGCTCAGCCCCCAAGCAGAATGCAGCAGTGCGAGTCCTGAAGCCAGATCGCTGAGAATGCAGTACGCCAATATCCCCAAGCCCTGATTATTCACATCACAGCCCTCACACACATGCTGCATTAACAAAACACAATGCACATGCTACATTAATATATTAAGACTGGTTAGTGGCCTGCAGTGCAGTTTAGATCAACTTTATCTACCTTGGGTACTAGGTACTATTACTCGATAGTATGGGACAAATTACTTATGGCCAGCTTCAACACAATAAAAAGCTCGCTGATGACTGCTGTGTCGTCAACCATCTGAAAAAAAATGTCCTGCCAACAATTTTCACCACCAGCTGGGCATCTAAATAAAGCCAGTCTGACTTAAACAATGAATCCCCCTTTATGTCAACTTAATTATGCTTTTAATTACAGCTTACAGATTAATGTGAGTTATTTTCTTCATGAATTGATTAATCGTTGGTCTATAAAATGTCAGTAAATAGCAAAAGTCTTTAAGTCTTTTATGTCTTCAAATTGCTTGTTTTGTCTGTCCAAAAGCCCAAGACCCAAAGATATTCAGATTACCATCATAAAAGACTCAAAGAACCAGCAAAGTAGGAACCAGTGGTTTTTTGTAATCTCTTTCTTTAACAATTGCTTAAATGATTAACCGATAATTAGGGCTGTCAACCGATTAAAATATTTAATTGCGATTAATCGCATTATTGTCAATGTTGTTAATCGCCATTAATCTCACATTTTATATCTGTTCCAAATGTACCTTAAAGTGAGATTTGTCAAGTATTTAACACTCTTATCAACATGGGAGTGGCAAATATGCTGCTTTATGCAAATATGTATGTATATATTTGTTATTGGAAATCAATTAACAACACAAAACAATGACACCAAATATTGTCCAGAAACCCTCACAGGTACTTCATTTAGCATAATAAATATGCTCAAATCATAACATGGCAAACTCCAGCCCAACAGTCAACAACAGCTGTCAGTGTGTCAGTGTGCTGACTTGACTATGACTTGCCTCAAAACTGCATGTGATTATCATAAAGTGGGCATGTCTGTAAAGGGGAGACTCGTGGGTACCCATAGAACCCATTATTTAGGTCAAGGGACCCCTTTGAAAATGGCCATACCAGTTTTTCCTCACCAAAATGGTTGGTACTAACTGATTCCTTAGGTTTTCTAGTTTCATATGATGCCAGTATCTTCACTTTAGCTTTAAAACTGAGCCCTGTATAATCTAAAAAATCGCAAGCTGTGTTAATGGGTTACAGAAATGTGTGGCATTCAAACAAAGCTGCATTAACTCTTTATGTTGTTGTTAGGTTACTGATTATCAAAATAGTTGCCAATTAATTTTCTGTCGAATGATTAATCGATTCAGCTGTAAAATGCAGTGTGCCCTGAAAATAACTATCCAAAGCAATCATTAACTAAAATACTGAACTCTGCTGCTTCGTAGGATCCAAGTTACATTTCACTTACATGTTGTTCCAACCACAGCCTTGTCCTTCCCTTCCATCAGGTCCCAGAGGTGCACAGATGCTTCTTCATACTGGTCAACCAACCTGCAAGTGTAGAGATAAGTTGCACGGATCCCCTCGTTAAAAACGAAAAAAAAAAAAAGTCTTTTGCATCTCAACTTCTCCCAGATATCAATGCCTCAAACCTACCTGATGTTTTGGTCACGGTCTGGCCCCACTAGCTTGTAGAACTCATCAAAAGCTGCGAGATCTGCATCTGTCAGCAGCGGCGAGCCGCCGACTCCCTGCTTCAGGTCCTGTCGCACGGTGTCCTCTCCCAGCCGGTCCAGGAGGAACTGCAGCTCCAGAGCCGTCTTCAGCCTCCTCTGCTCAGCCTCCTCCCGCTGCAGCTGCTCCCGCCGTGCAGACTTCTTCACCACCTTCTGGATCTAATAATGATATGCATGAGCCACATAAAGTCAAGTTACTACAAGTCACAATGGACACCCCTCTGAGGGAACATTTTCACAAAAAACAGTCATTCTTACATCTTGTCCCAGTGTGATGAACGTCTTCTGCAACTCTCGGCCAAATTCTAAGTTATTCGTGATTTCCTGGAATTTGGTGAGGGCCTCCTAAAAAAAGCAAAGGACAAAGAGACATTTTACACATTGCTGGGGTGTAAAATCTTCATAAGAATTACAGGATTATTTGTGCCCATTTATAAAATGAGGAAGGCTTCAGAGCACCCACCAGTTGGTCCTGATTGAGACTCTCCCCTTTATCCTTCTTGACTTGATAGTCATCCAGTTTACCCTGTAACAGAACATCCAAAATGCAGTTCAAATTGTTAACACATATTAAAAATAGATCAATTCTTCTTGTCAGTGGTTTAGTTTTTTGGGGCACTTCAGCTACGGATTGCTTCTAAGTGGTCGTGCCTCATATTGTACACAACAGAGACATTGTAATTATGTTGTTATCAGGAAGGATCTGGAACAAATGGATCTCGACAGTACTCACTTTTTTCTTCTCCATGTTGCGGACCTTCTTGTCGAGGACACACAGCACTTGCTTCATAACTTCAGACTGTCCACCGAGTGCAAAATTGCCCATTGACCCTGGAGCGGATCCCACATCTGGGCTGGCAGACTGCACTGTCCTATTTGCATTCATCGCTGAGGGCATCTAGAAATTAAAGAGTGAAAGTGAAAGTTAAACTTCTGGAGGAATAAAAGAGACGCCTCCATCAATATAGAAATTATAGAAATTAATAAACAAAAGATTAATTGGAAATTAATGTCATCAGCATGAGTTGACTAATGAGTTGTCAAAACTATGGTTGAACAGACCATTAACTCAATAAACGCTGCATAATGACTATTGAGTATAACATCGGGCTGCAAGTAACGATTATTTACATTATCGATTATTCTGCCGATTATTTTCTCAGTTAAATTAATCATTTGGTCTGAAAACCATCAGGTAACGTAGAAATGCTTTGATCAAATACTCCACATATCCACATCAGTATCAGTGCAGATACAGTTTCTTTGTCAATGTCATCATTGGCAGGCCCACAACTCAGTTATGTGTACTTAAAAACATTCCAATAAATTTCATGCAGCAAAGTATACAGATTTTAAATTTGGGGAAAGGAAAGCAAAAGGTATTTGGATTAGCTATTGCTATCAGCAGTTACTAGTTGAGGTACCGATACCAGTATCAGGAGAGATAAGGTTGGATCAGTGCATTCCTAGAAAATCAATATATTCAAATTGCTTGTTTTATAACTGACAAATAGTCCAAATCCTGAAGCTTATCAGTTTACTTATTTCAAAATAGAAACTAGAAACCTTTTTGAGAAGCTGGAACCTGCAATTTTTTTGGCATTTTGCTTAAACAATAACTCAAATGATTGTTATTGTTTATAAAAAAAAATGTTGCTGGTTGATTTTTCTGTCTAATGACTAATCGATTAATCAGTCAGCTCTACATGAGATAACGTCAGATTACATGATACAGTGGGCCTAGATAAATAGATTGCCAGATAGACAGATGTCACAGGGATCAAATCTAACAGAGAGATTACATGAAGTAAAACATGTAATATATGGAATAATCTGTAGAGGTGGGACGTAATAGCACAAGCAAAACAGCTATGTACTACAGGTGGTGCATTATTGCTGTAATCTAACTGTTAGCTAGGTGTAAACCATGTATAAACATCAATTGTAGCATAACAAAATGAAGTGCACCAGTCTGACCATATCCCTGAGCCTCAATTCATCAGAGCAACTTTAGTCCCAACTGTGTGTAAACTGGAGATCGTTTTTTTCTCCATTTCAACATATTTCCACTATAACTATAGCTACAAAGCTGTATCTTCAGCTACCAGCTCCATGGTTCAGTATCCCCCCAACAGTGTGGTCAGCTCGCCGGTGTTATGATGGTGTCTAATGACTACTCGATTAATCAGTCAGCTCTACATGAGATAACGTCAGATAACATGATGGAGTGGGCCTAAATAGACAGATGTCACAGGGATGATCAGATATAACAGAGAGATTACCTGTGTATTGACAAAAGTACACAGGTAATATATGGAATAATCTGTAGAGGTGGGATGTAATAGCACAAGCAAAACAGCCATGTACTACAGGTGGTGCATGATCCATGTAATCTAACTGTTAGCAAGGTGTAAACGATGTATAAACATCAATTGTAGCATAACAAAATAAGTGCACCAGTCTAACTATAACCCTGAGCCTCAAAACCCCAATTCATCAGAGCAACTTTAGTCTGAACTGTGTGTAAACTGGAGAGGTCGTTCTTGAACATCCTTATCAAAATATCTCCACTATAACTGTAGCTACAAAACTGTGTCTTCTAAAACATGCAATAATATATGGAATAATCTGTAGAGGTGGCATGTAATGCAAAATGTACTACAGGTGGTGCATTATGGATGTAATCTCACTGTTAGCTAGGTGTAAACCATGCATAAACATCAATTGTAGCATAACAAAAATAAGTGCACCGGTCTGACTACATCTCTAAGCCTCAAAACCTCAAATCATCAGAGCAACTTTAATCCCAACTATTTGTAAACTGGAGAGGTGGCATTTCTCCATATCAACATATTTCCACTGTAACTGCAGCTACATGCATGATACAGTGGACCTAGATAAATAGGTTGCACAGATTGACAGATGTCACAAATATAAGAGAGAGATTACAAAAGATTACAAAAGTAAAACATGTAATATATATGGAATAATTTGTGGAGGTGGGATGTAATAGCACAAGCAAAACAGGTATGTAGTACAGGTGGTGTATTATCCATGTAATCTAACTGTTAGCTAGGTGTAAACCATGTATAAACATCAATTGTAGCATAACAAAATAAGTGCATCAGTCTGACTATAACCCTGAGCCTCAAAAACCCAAAATCATCAGAGCAACTGGCCAACTTTAGTGCTAACCCTGCATTTCTCCATATCTAAATATCTCCATAATAACTGTAGCTACAAAGCTGTATCTTTGGCTACCAGCTCTTTGGATACTAGATAAATACATTGCACAGATATAGACAGATGTCACAGGGATCAAATATAACAGAGAGATTACAAACAAAAATAAAACATGTTAATATATGGAATAATCTGTAGAGGTGGGATGTTTTGCACAGGCAAAACAGCCATGTACTACAGGTGGTGCATTATCTATGTAATATAACTGTTATATAGGTGTAAACATCAATTGTAGCTTCATAACACAGTAAGTGCACCAGTCTGTTACATCCCTGAGCCTCAAAACCCCAAATCATCAGAGCTACTGACCAACTTTAGTGCTAACCCTGCATTCCTCCTTAATCAACATATCTCCATAATAACTGTAGCTACAAAGCTGTATCTTCGTCTACCAGCTCTCTGGTTCAGTATCCCTCCAGCAGTGCGGTCAGCTCGCCGGTGTTATCTCTTAAGGTTTGTTAAAATGGCCCTGTCCGCAGCAGCAGACCATTGACTGAGCTAGCATCCTAACGCGTTGCTAGCCTGGCTGCTCTGGTAGCTACAGCAACGCGTGCTAACCCGCAGCCCGGCCTGAGAGCCTCGTTACCCGGACAACACGACTCAGCACTCACCCACCTTTTGATGGTATGTATGTATCCACAGAGGGGGCTTTGATAGCGAGATGTACGAGACGGCCAAGTTGTTGTTGTTATTATTGTTGTTGTGTTGCTTTATTTCTCTCTCTTTCACTGAAGTGTGGGATCCGCCCCGCCGGCCTCACCGACAACTGAGACGGTGCGAAAGACGGAGACACTCTTTATAAACGCCGAGCTCCGTTTTCAGCTGTCATTCAGCACGCCTGAGTAAATAAAGTACAAAATAAATCATTTCAGAGCTTACATATATTAATAATAATATGTTAATTTATAAAATGCAAATATTAACTCAGTTGTTTCATTTTTTATTTTTACTTTGCTACAATTAAATATTATAACGTTGATATTTGTGATCAGGCACAATAGTCGACAGCCTCTTGGCAGAAAATCTGCACAATCATTAGCTTTTTTTTTTTTAAATTTTATTAAACAAATTCAAATTTACAAATAACATGGCTCATAGATCATTGCATTCAAGTAAAAGGACAAGGTGCATACAGAACAAGAACAAATAAAATATGTAAAATTATACATGAAAATAATAATAAATTAAATTAAGGGCTATATGGCTGTATCTGTAAATCATATTATTCTATTATACTGAGAAGTTTCAATGTATTTTTGTTTTTCATAACTTTAAGGGCTTTTATGTAAGAAAGAAACTCCGAATGAAACACATTAAACCTATAGGTTTCACTTTCATATACTTGGATTTGTGCAAATAACATTTTCCAAGAATGAGAATGTTATTCACCAGAAAGTCATCTTTGTTATTGTCCATGACAAGTCCATAAACAATGTCCTTTTGAGAGAAGTTTCCCGAGTAAAAACAGCTTTGATTAGGCTTCTCTCTCTCTCTCTCTCTCTCTCTCTCTCTCTCTCTCTCTCTCCCCTGTGTGCCATATACAGTATTTCTTTCTGCAGCAGCTGTCCCATCCCACTATAAAGCATGTGCGCCTGGTTCACAGCTGCACTCACTACACATTTAGTCATGCCAATACATGACTGTACTATCTTTTGCAACATCAGTTTGAAGTTTTAAAGTCCTAAAATCATGACTCCAGCATGTAGAGCTGTCAAGTTATCATGTAAATGTGAGTAGGGATTCCTTTTGCATTGTCTTTTCAAGAACTTAGAGGTTAGCTCCTAAAATATGTTAAAAGCCAGATGTACATCATTTCCTAATCTATTGTTCAACATATCAAACAAATATCAATCAGCCAGTTTTATAACCGCAAATCCATCTGCTTCGCATGCATCTCTGTTGACCTGATTCCAACTCTGCTGTACACCGTTCATAAGAGAAAATAAAGTATATCTAAAGACGCAATTCCAATTTTTCCCATATTTAGAATTCATAAATTAATTATATCATATAATGAGCTGTGTAAGCACTTCAGTACATGGAAAGTCTCAGATATATGGATGAACAAAACTGGTTCCAGAGAACAGGCCAATGCTGCTTTCTTTACTGCCACGTTACTCCAGCAGATGGCAGTAAAGTTCAGCAGTATCATCAACAACAAAACACTGGTTAGAGAGAAAGTTCAGTTCATGTGCATCCTCTCTGAAATATGTAGACCTACTACCCCTTTGCTATCACAATAAGACAAAAATGAATTGCTTGCTTATAACACAGCATATTATGTATACAAACAGAATAAATGCTGAAAACAAGTGAATACATATTTGATTATCTAACTTTTCCAATTTCTTTGGGACCTGTATATGTAATAA
Source organism: Sebastiscus albofasciatus (assembly GCA_916701655.1). Classification (NCBI taxonomy): domain Eukaryota; kingdom Metazoa; phylum Chordata; class Actinopteri; order Perciformes; family Sebastidae; genus Sebastiscus; species Sebastiscus albofasciatus. Next base: position 6,877 of record CAKAOI010030245.1, on the reverse strand, counting down.
TATGTTTTTCCAGTCTTTCCATCATGTTTAAAGGGCAGCAAACTGACCAGAAGAATGTGAAACCAGCTTTCTTTTGTTTTGCCAAATACAGGAAGCAGTTAACATGGCTGCACAGCTTTTTGATTGCACTGTTCCACTGAAAGTGTTTTCTTTCGAGGATAATACTGATTATGGGAGGATCCCGAGGGTAAGTGAAGCTCCCTTTCAACGAGTGACTCATTTCCGCAGCCTGCTGTATTTCAATCAAACAACAACACTGGACACCGGCCATTTTCTGAAAGAATTCCAGGGTGTTTCCTCGTCTGACCTCTGACCTTTACACCTTGACATTTTAAAACTTACAGTTTTCTAATTTAAACTGTGGTAACAGTGAACAATAAAACATTTTTCACCTTTGTAGACCTGTGACAGCTTAGGAGGAGGGCTTTGAAACAGTTGCCAATTATCACTTCACTTCAGATTAGGCAGGAAGTGGTCGGCTTTGCTATTGCTGTTCCAGAGTTCGTGCTATCAAAGCGTCAACAATACGTCCAGAGTCCCCTTATTTCAGGAAATGGGCCTGCAGGCCTGTGTCCAGATAATCCATGATGTATGGATAACCATTTTTGTTCCACAACTAATTAGGAGATCTATTTAGATCTCCGATGACTCAGCAAGCAGGTGGATATCCTGCGATGGCCTTGCTATTTAGTAGAGGAATTTAACTTGTAATTAATTCACATTATTTGCTGAACGATGAAAGAAATAGCTCTTTAGTTATTGTTTGCTTAGTGCTGACGCTCATTTTCCAGCTGCCCTCAAATTCCACACTGCTTTCAACTCCATAATGCTCTCAGTACCAAACAGGCAAAACAGGAAGCTGAACATGAGTGACACCACTTCCCAAAAGGTCGTCTACATTCTTAACTGTTTGCTCCCCAAATTCGACCTTTAGATAGGAATAAAAGCGAAAATCAGATTGCCTGTGTTACCCATGACATAACATGCATATTCAGATTGAGACTTGAAACTTGCACCTCCTCTCTGCTGACATTTAGGAAGTGTAAAGACACAGATAAGGGTTTTACCGCCTAATGACAACAAGCTAGTTTTTAATGGTACGCTGTAAGCCGTGTTACTCCTATCATACTGAACCATCTGGAGTCAACCTGTCTATCTGGGGAGCCATGAGAGGGGTGCCATCATGCATGGGAGGGAGAGCGGGGGGTAGGAAGTGGATGCAGTGTGCACCAACCCCCCAGGAAAGCTGCATCTCTGCATGAATGTTGCACATCCTCTGGGCTTACTCAGTCAACTCCACAGGAAGTAGTGGATGACTTGGGTGTCATATCAGCACTGACTCTCTACTCTCCTGCTTGTCGTCTGTCATAAATATGTTCCTGAGCTTTGCGATTGTGCAACATGACATTTTGGAGGGTTGAGACATCATGTTACCAATGTGTAGTTTCGATTAGTTCTTCGAACCGCACAGACTATCAGTTGTGTTCATCTTTACAAAGGGTTTTACTTTATTTTACGTTCCTGTTGAGATGGCAAGAATTCTATGTCAGGCTGAATTTCAAAGAAAAAAATATGCAAAAGACATTTCATGTAATTGTACAGAATGATGTTGATAATGATGTAGTGTGATATAGATTAAATGCAGTGTTGGAATACGTAGATACAGAGTATACAGTATGCTATATCATCAGATTGTTGCTATAAAAAAACAACAACCTAGAATTACCGCCTCCACCAACCAGTCAAACTGCAGTTCCACGTCAGTCCAAATTGTCATCACTACATTATTTTATCCTGTTAGACATTTGTGTGAAATTGTCATAATTAGCAGATGAATTCTTGAGTTATTTTATTCCTTCTTTTGGTGATCTACCACGTGAATAGATGGTAAAACCTAATATTGGGTGTAGTAGGCCCCCACTGACCCACATCTATGGTGCTTATACTGATAACACCTATTTAGTAGCCTGACAATAGTCTAATCAGCTGGTTTTTATCAACTACCTTAGGGAAGTTAAAGGGGAGATTTTAGGGTTCAAGTGTGTGGCATTTATAGATACGACTAAGAAAGCCACCTTGCACCGTGCTGTTGTGTTACAAAGACAGAAGGCGAAAACCTTCCTCTGAAAATGTTTTTCATTTAGAGTTTTATCTCTGTCAAGCTGCTCTGCTTCCTGTGTAGCTGGCCCAACACGGTGCCATGCTCACCTTGCTGCTGGGCCCTCTCAGCTTGGTATCTATCCAGTGAGCCCACACAGTCCAACAACTGTCTAGCCCAAGGATGCATTCAGCCTGAATTCAGAGTTTGCCCGCGATCTTCCTCCGTTGCATCTGGCTGAGGAGCCGACTGCGGCTGCTGGAGTTGAGGTGCTTTATCTCCCTGCCCAGTCCAACTGCTGTCAGCGGCCCTCCCTCCTGCAGGCCGCCCCGAGGCTTTGGCAGCCGATAAGAGGAAGAAAAGCCTGCAGCGGCTCTGGTTAGAAAAGGAAAGGCTGTGAGGACACCAACAATGTAGAAATATCACTGCATTCATTTCTCACAGAGACAACTTTCAAAAGATCTTATTTTGGGGTATTTACCAGGTTCCATGTTTGTAGGCCTATCTTGTAATCCAAGAGCTAAAGAACACAAACCCATAGAGCGGAAAATACTAGAAGAATCATATATACAGGAAACTGTGCAATTTATCAACTTTGTATGTTGATATAATATCTGTATTTTATCTGATTTCATCAGTGGTGGAAAGTAACTAAATTTACTCAGGAACTGTATATATGTATAAGCTATACTTACTTTAAGTATTTCCTTTTACTTTCTCCCTCTATTCAACCATATCTCAGAGGGAACTATTGTACTTTTTAGTTCACTACATTTGTCTGAAAGCTGTAGCTACTATTTAAGATGGCAGATTAAGATTTTGTAAAATGTTACAGCTTCAACTACACAGCCTATAATATACATAACGTAATAATTGTGCATAATGAATACTTTTACTTTTGATATTTTAAGTATATTTAGGTGATAATACTTCTGGGTCTGAATGAAGAAATAGATTATAAACCCTCTTGATTGTACCTATTTCATCGTACTGTGTGATGCGATTTGTATTGTGAGATATTTTCTCTGCATCTCATTTCACTGCATTCAAAATGACCAGCAAGATGTACTTGTACTAAGCAAACACCAATGGTAAGAAAGTACATTTACTCAAGTAATGTATTTAAGTACAGTTTTGAGGTACTTGTACCTTACTTGAGTATTTCCATTTCATGCTGCTTTATACTTCTACTCCACTACATTTCAAAAGGAAATATTGAAGATTCTACTCCACCACATATATTTGACACTTATAGTTTTTACATACAAAACATGATAAGCTAATATGATATGATGCAGTACTACTACTAATCTACCCAGTAGTACACAAAGTATCTAAAATGGTGTCCACATTAAAACTAAAAACTCTCTATAAGAATATAGCAGATTGAAAGGAGCCATTCTGCATGAGCACTTTTACTTTAAGTATATTTTGCTGATAATACTTACTTATACTTATACTCAAGTAACATTTTTAATTCAGGACTTTTACTTGTATGGAGTACTTTTAGACTATGGTACTCCTACTTTTGTTTAAGTAAAGGAGTCATAAGTACATCTAAATACTTCTTCCACCATTGGTACTAAGTATCCAAAGTAAAAGCAGTCATTATGCAGAATCGCCTCTAGCAGAATATTAAATTATGGAGGCCTCAAGGTCGAAAGATGATATGTCTTTAATCATTTGTGCACACAAGTTATTATCTTGTGCAACAAGATAAACAATAATAATGATGTTGGGACTTCAGGGGCTTTCCTGTTTTGTTGTGGGACAAGTTACAACTTGACCTTGTGTAAATCCCAACATATTTGCACAACTCTAACCTGTATAGGTCTAATCAGCCACATAATTACAAAATTAGGGCTATCAAGTGATTAAAATAGTTCATCGCGATTAATCACACTTTTTGTGCAAAACTCGTATCAACATGGGAGTGGGCTAATATGGATATATATATATATATATATATCGTGTTGTCGTGTGGCTCTGACTCGATCTATTTGGCGTGGAGAGGAGGTTGTGTTGCTCTGACTCGATCTATTTGGCGTGGAGAGGAGGTTGTGTTGCTCTGGCTCAGTTTATCTGGTGTGGAGAGAAGGTTGTGTCGTTCTGGCTCAGTCTGTTTGACGACGCCGGGAAGCTGCTTGACATTACATCCTCCTGGATCCAGCTTCTCATACATGTTCACATTATATGTATTATTTTTTGTGATATGGATTTTCTATGTTGTATTTCCATTATGTTGTTACTCTGTACACACGACATCTATTGCAAGACATCTATTGCACAACATCTATTGCACATCTGTCCATCCTGGAAGGGGGATCCCTCCTCTGTTGCCCTTCCTGATGTTTCTTCCATTTTTTCCCTGTTAAAAGGTTTTTTTTGGTTAAGTTTTATCCCTTTTTTCATTTTATTGTGTCTTTTTTGTCCTGATATTTCAGTGTTTTTTATATTGTTCATGTGGCCTTCTTTTCTTTTTGCTGGGTCCTGATCCCAGTAAGCCTTTGAGTACTCTTTGTCATGTTTTTGGTATGTCTGTCTCTTGTCTGTGCTCTACCTTATTGTCAATACGGATGCCATCCTCTATTTTTGCTGCAAAACAAATCTACCTACGGGTACAAATAAAGTCACCTGAACCTGAACCTTATCCGATGAGAGGGTCGTACTGTAAAGGACAGAGGGTGTTGTCTCCTGTACAGATTATAAAGCCACCCTGAGGCAAAAAAAAAAAATGCGGTTCATGTCAACTATAAAAATCTCTCTGAAGTGTATGCATAGCTTACAAGAGGCAACCTTTGGTGGAGGGTAATGCAACTAACTGATCACAAAAGTGTCATTTGAGAAAGAAAACACAGTAAAAGCACAGATTCCGCTCACAAAATATGCTGTATTTTTATAACTTATTTATGCAAATAAAATCAAAATAAACAAATAGCTGAAGTGATATCAGGCAAGTTTTCTGAAGTATTAAATAATGGTAGCATTTCAACTGAAACATGACATAGCTTAATATATACAAAGGAGTCCAAAGACAGCAACACAAGGCTAAACCGGAACAAACTGTATCTTCTTGAGGCAGAGGTGGGACTTGTAGTCAGAGACTAGGAGGGTTGTGGGCAGTGTTAAAGGGGTGATGATGTAATGTAGTGAGTACTACAAAAGCAAGTTTGGTTCTCGATTTACCATTGATAAAGTCATTAGTTGGAACTTATAAATCCTTTATAAAAAAGGATCAAATCTGCATTAGAAAGTGGTAGCCTATTAAAAAAACCCCTCCATACATTTCCTACATTGTTTTCATAAGGGAAGTAATGAGACACACTGTAATTATTACAGAGGAAAAACACACACACAAGGCCTGTAGAGCTACTAATTATACCATCATGCCTCTCTTTTTATCTTTTGTCCTATCAGCACTTTGGTGAAGCAGCTCGAGCACATAATGACCTCATTAGTCTCAGTCACGACCTGACTGACTGACTGAGCTCTGAGCAGCAGGCTGTTCCGTGTTTAGCTGTCGCTTTAAGACCGATTTCCCCCCATTGTCAAACAGTCGTGAGCAGGAAGAGGGAAACGAAAGCACACAGAGAGAGAGAGAGAGACCGTATTTAAACACGATGCTGCTGCTGACCAAGGCTTCACACAGAAAAGGAGCAGCGCGTCTGTCTGCAGCACCGCTGGACAGACAGTGACCTTTTGATGGTGGATTGATGGTGTTTTAATTTGCAGATCGGACAGTCTCTGCAGGATGAGACTTGAGAGACATGCACTTGTCACCGCGGGTTATTACTGCCTCAGGAAATGATGACATGATGTCCTCCATCATCGTTTAGCTGCTTAGAGCACAATTTGTCTTGTCTTGCGGCCATTTCCACAACTGCTTTTCAATTAAACACACAAAACAGACTGAACCTGTGTGTTGGAGGCTAAGGGGAGCAGGTGCTTCAGTCTGCTTCACAGGTAGCCGCTCAAACCACATCTAAACCCGGCTGGACAGCATCACATCTCAGACATGTCATCCACTATAGAGAGGAAGACCATGGAGGCAAATGAGTAAGTATAAACTGGCTTATTTCTTATGTATATATATATAGAAAAAGATCTTCATGGATGCTTCATCATTGTGGCAGCCAAACTATCTCACATGCTTGAATCAATAAAGTTACTATCTATCTACACTGTTAAGAATTTCCCAGCAAAATAACAGTAAAGAACTGGCAGCAGGGTTGCCTTTATGGTACTGTAAAATTAACATTATTATACTGTCGCTGAAATTTACAGCTTTGTACTGTTAATGAACAATACTGTTTTTTTTCATTAATTTCACAGTATTTTACAGTTAATTTACTGTTTAAAGATACATTATATAGCTGTTTTTCACCTTTCTTTTACATTATCTTACTGATTTGTTTTAATGCACTATTTAGGTTGTATTTTTTACATACATTTTAATAAACATTATTTTTTGCCTAGATGAATAGATTTAGCAGGTTACAGACATAGGAATAGTCACACTAAATACAATTAAAGGCACTTGTTAGGAAAAAGGCTATAATAGACTTGTTGACACTTTTCCCAAAATGTCTGTCTCTAGCTGGCTACAAGCACAGAATGAAACCAGAACAACATGTGAGTGAAGAACAGAGCTAACTCACTGATTTTACAATCATGTACAATGTACAAGCCTCACATGAGCAGATCAGGTCCCAGAATTAAAAACATACTGCATGAAACTGTTACTGATGATACTTTAGACAGTTGATCAGCAGTAAAGTG